>PVIU01006962.1:0-96275 GCA_004026605.1 Ondatra zibethicus | reverse complement strand
AGGCTCCAAAGCTACAGAGAAACCCTGTCTCGAAAAACCAAAAAAAAAAAAAAAACAAAACAAAAAAAACCACCCACCTTGCTTGCTCTATCTTCCTACCTGTCCATCTTCCTGAGTCATTTCAATAATAGTAGCATGACACTTCACCCCAAGTCCTTCAGTATATGGTCCCTGAGAACAAAAACACCCCCTCCCCAGTCATAGCTTCAACCATCATCCCCACCCACGCAAAATTTTAATCTGGATGCAGTACTGTTCAACATAAATTGATAATTTTTCTTTCAGGATCTCTGAAATGTCCTTAGTAGATGTTCCTTTTAAAATCCACACCTTGCTACACTTGCCAGCTCATCAGTATCAGCTTTGGGTCCCCTTCATCCCCATCACATTCTAGGCCTTTGCCCAAAGTGGGCCCTATTGCCCAAGTCCTCCTTTCTTTCCTGCCAACCCACCAACCTCCCACTTCTTGTCCCCCCCCACCCCTGTTTCTCTCTCCCTGTCCCCTAAGGGTTACCGTCTTACCTGAAGCATGCAAGCACCGTGGCAGGTGGCTTCTTCAGCCTCTACCACTTCTTCCAGCTGCACATGGTTTGGGTCGTGCTGCTGAGCCTCCTGTGCTACCTCGTGCTGTTCCTCTGCCGACACTCCTCTCACCGAGGCGTCTTCCTCTCCATCACCATCCTCATCTACCTACTCATGGGGTATGGGTGTGCACCCTCACCCTCACCCTGAAGGCAGGCGGCTCCCCAAGGCCTCGATGAAGTGGTCCAAGATAGGATGGCATGGGATTCTAAGGAGAAAGGGAGGAGTCAGGGATCAACATTCTACAAAGAGACACCACTAGTGTCCCTGAAGAAGGAGACTGGAATACTTGGTCCTTTCATGAGCCTGTACAGGATGGGTTGATTGTGGGCTTCCCCTGGAGGGGGTGCTGTGGATTTTTCCCCTTAGTATGTAGTATGCATCAGAAAGGCAGAACCCCTTCAATACGTTGATCCCCCCCCCCGTAGTGTCCAAAGCCCTAGGAAGCATAGGGCCAAGACCATCACCTTTTTTCCTTCAGTGAGATGCACATGGTGGACACCGTGACATGGCACAAGATGCGAGGTGGGTAGCTCTGCTCCTCTTCCCCTCCTCATCTCCTAAGAGCCCCCAGCCTGATTCTTTCCTTCCTGACTTTCCCCCTTCCTAAACCACATACAGTGCAGGTCTCCCTCTCCCCTGGCATCTGTGTCTCTGTCTCTTTCTGCTTATCATTGTGTCTCCCTTTCCTGGCACCTCACACCTGGTACACCCTATCTTTCATTGTGACATGCTTTCTTGTCCATACACTTGACCATGGGCCCCACACATAGGGGCCCAGATGATCGTGGCCATGAAGGCGGTGTCTCTGGGCTTCGACCTGGACCGGGGCGAGGTGGGTGCAGTGCCCTCACCTGTGGAGTTCATGGGCTACCTCTACTTTGTGGGCACCATCGTCTTTGGGCCCTGGATATCCTTCCACAGCTACCTACAGGCTGTCCAAGGCCGCCCACTGGTGAGCTTCTGGGTGGCCAGGTGGGCAGGGACTGTGGGAGCCGCCATGGGGCAGTGTTCATGGATCCTTGATCCCACAGAGCCGCCGATGGCTGAAGAAGGTGGCCCGGAGCCTGGCGTTGGCCCTGCTGTGCCTTGTTCTGTCCACTTGTGTGGGCCCCTACCTCTTCCCCTACTTCATCCCCCTCGACGGTGATCGACTCCTTCGCAAGTGAGCACAGCCTTCAAGGCCCCTGTGTAGCAGTGAGGGGGTTGGGTAGGAGCCTGGGGTCTTCCCAATTCTGAGCCTGTCTCTTAATGCTTCTGTCTGTCTTCTGTTACTACAGCAAGAAACGCAAAGCCAGGTAAATGAGGGCAGGTGCTGAGGGCAAGTGGGATGACCAGGGCTGGACCAGAGCCTTGGACCATATGGTTCCAGACATCTGAATCTGACTGACCATCTACCCCATTACTGCACAGAGACCAAGTGTCTGTCTGTGGATGTCTGTTTGACCAAGATTGGCTCAGTGACTCCGTGTATGACTGACACTCCAACACTACTGTGTCTGGATGTCCTTCTGTTGTACCAATAGAAACAAGTTATGTGACTGTAATGGAAAGTGGCAAGTGTGTATTAGTTGGTGACTCTAAATTGTCTATGACTCCAGATAACAGAGTTGAATTGTTTGCCTGTGGCCACTGACTCCCTGAGTGTTGGACTGAGAATCCTGACTGGCTGGCTGTGCATTGTCAGTGGTGGGCTTGTGTGGCTGTCACTGGCTAGAGTAAGCCTGGGTCGGTGATTCTGGCTTATCTGTAACTCTGGTCTGCCTGTACAGCATGCAGTGTGCCTGCTTGTGATTGACTCTGCAGTTCGTCTGCCGTCTTCAACTGCTTGGTGCTATCTGCCTAAAGGATTATGACAAGCTATGAGCCTGTGCTTGTTTGACCAGGACTGTATCTGGCTGTTTGCTAGCCGTTTGATCATATGACTTGCTACCCTTACTCACTGGCTCTTGGTTATGTCTGATACTAATGAGACTCCAAAAAGTGGCTAGGTGTCGTCGTGTTGCACACCTTTAATCTCAGCACTCGGGAGGCAGAGGCTAGCGGATCTCTGTGAGTTCAAGGCCAGCCTGGTCTACAGAGCGAGTTCCAGGACAGCCAGGGCTACACAGAGAAACCCTGTCTCAAAAAACAAAAGAGAGTGAGACTGAAAAAAGTGAAGTCACTTGACCAGTGTCCCTGAGTTAAACAGTTGGGCACAAAGCCCAGACCTGATACCTCTGTGTTTTGGAATGCAGGGCACTATTCTGCTTTTGACATTGTCTGTGAAATTGACAGTGTATGTGTGCATAGTGGGCATTTAACTGTCTTTGTGTCTCACTAAGGTTTTATTTTATTGTCTTATAAGGTAACTAAATCTGCTTAGAGAGCTGAGAGGCTGAGAACATTTTTGTCTGGCCGTGTGGCCATTTTAGTGTGCAGGGCCGTGTCATATGCCAGCTCATGCATTCATTTGAGCCATGTGGAATCAATCAATCACCTGACCGTGTGTGTGTGTGACCATCAGAATCTGCCTCTTTTGCTACCGTGTTTCTGTCTTATCTATGAAGAACTCAGGCCAATTTCCAGGGTCTCTCTGACTCTCTTTTCTCTCCTCTCTGCTGCATTCCTGACCTCTGGGGGCCCTAGGGGCACCATGGTAAGGTGAGTCCACAAGGCCCGGATATTGAGACATGGTGGGGGGTGTCATGTCGGGGCCTGGATGTAATACCTTCCTTCCTGACACTTTCTTCACAGGTGGCTGCGGGCCTACGAGAGTGCTGTCTCCTTCCACTTCAGCAACTATTTTGTGGGCTTTCTGTCTGAGGCCACAGCCACATTGGCCGGGGCCGGCTTCACGGAGGAGAAGGACCACCTGGAATGGTGGGGAGGGCTTTTGGGCCCCTTCTCCCACAGGGTGCTGCCTGGAGGAAGTGTAGGGTGGTGGGAGGTGATCCTGGGAAGGAACCAGTCAAAACGGAAGCACAGCAACCAGCTAGCTTGAGAGACCAACTGTAATGGCATGTCTGTTTTGCCCACAAGGGACCTGACAGTCTCTAGACCATTGAATGTGGAGCTGCCCCGGTCCATGGTGGAAGTTGTCACAAGCTGGAACCTGCCCATGTCTTATTGGTTAAATAACTGTGAGTCCCCAAGTCACCACTCCAAAAAAGTTGGTAACCCAGACCCTTTCATACATTTATACAGCAAACATTTAGTGGACAACTGCTGCGTGGTGGGAGCTGAAGACACAGCAGGGGCTAGCTGTTAGTTTAGCTCAGTTTGTAGAGTGCTTGCCTAGTTGTCATGAAACCCAAGATTTTGATCCCTAGCAACACATAAAAACTGGGTGTGCGGTGCCTGCTTGTAATCCCAGTAATCCCAGCTCTATGGAGGTGGAGGCTGGAGGATTGGAAGTTCAAGGTCATCCTCAGCTACACAGCTGTTTTAGGTCAGCCTTGGGTACTACGTGAGGTCCTGTCTCAAAAACAAGGTATGTTAGGAACAACAACAACAACAAAAACCCCCACGACATTTGCTAACCTGATAAAAGTGGCAATTCGGAGGGCGGATAATTAGGGAAAAAAATACACAGTAAGTCAGGTCATGATAAATGCCGACGTGAATAGTAATAATGATGTTGAAACAGGAAGGAATAGGGAGTGGTCTGGAAAGTAATTTATCCAGGGCAAGTTTCTCTGACACTTGAACAAAGATCTAAGGACACTGAAGGAGCAAGGAATGCAGATATGTGGGGGAGGAATGTGACTGATGGAGAGAACAGCACGTGCAAAGGCCCTGAGGTGTGAGTTTGCCTGGTGTGTCGGAGAGACAGCAAGAAGGTTGTAGGGGAATGGAAATGTGACTCTAGGGTGGGGCACGTGCAAGCTGCTAAGTTACATCCCCAGAATTGGGAGAACAAAGTGAGCAAGGTGGGGTAGTAGTAGGACATGACATCAGAGATCCTCAAGAGGCTCCTGGACCATTGAGAGGCCTTTGTCTTTTTCTCTGAGAGACAGTCTCTCCGAGCAGGGCTGGGATCAGAGGAGAGTCATTTGGGTTGGAACCAGATCCCCTTGGCTTCTTTGTAACTGGATCCCTTCAGCTAGATGAAGGCAAGTGGAGGGAAGGATGACAGCAGCGCGGGGGCCGCTGGAGCTGCCCAGAGCAGCAAGAGTGGTGGCAACGGGGCACAGGGAGAAGTAGGATTCTGGTGGATTCTGAAGGAAGAACTGATAAGATTTGCTAAGAGTGTGGGTGTGTTAGGAAGGTTGAATTTTGCCCTGAGGACCTAGAGGGATGGAGAGTTGGCACTGACTAGCTAGCCTTGTGAAGTCTGACTGAAGCAGGATGGAAGGAAGACTAGGGGTTCGTTTTCAGGCTTGTAACGGTTGAGGACTCAACATCATAGACTTTATCCGGAGGGCCCCAACAGATTGTGGTTATCTTCCTACCTGTCACTCCCTGCAAGGGCTGGTGGACATTCCAGACAATCTGAACCTGTTTGTCTCTCTCTCTCTCTCTCTCTCTCTCTCGCCTGCAGATGTTTTCAAGAATGCTCTCCGCCTGGGGACCTTCTCAGCCGTGCTGGTCACCTATGCATCCAGTGCCCTCCTGCATGTGAGCGAGACAGACCTGGATGGAGGGAAGCTGGGCGGGGGAACCAGAGTCTCCTCATCGCTCTCATTGTCTCCTTCCCAACTCTCCAGGGCTTCAGTTTCCACCTGGCTGCTGTACTGCTGTCCCTGGCATTTATCACCTATGTGGAACATGGTGAGTGCAGAGCCCGGTTCAGTCCAGGTGGGAGGTTCATGGACCAGCTCCAGTGGTCCCAAAGACTAACCGCACTGACTGCCATCCCACCCTGTCCAGTCCTCCGAAAGCGCCTGGCTCAGATCCTCAGTGCCTGCATCTTGTCGAAGCGTTGTCTGCCAGACTGTTCACATCGGCATCGCTTGGTGAGAGTTCATCATGGGTAACCTTGTATCCAACACTGCCCTTTCCAAAATGTCACTTCTGTCTCCATCTTGTATCTGTCTCCGGGTGCCCAGCCTCCTCTTCTGGTGCCTGAGCCATTCCTAAAACCTCGCCTCTATTCACTGGCATCTGTTTCTCTAACAGGCATATATTGAGCACCTGCTGTATACACACCTGGCATTCGTTCCCCCACTGAACATTTATTGAGCACCTGCTGGTTCTAGGTGCTGGAGACAAAGTGGTGAACAAAGCAGGCCAAAGTCCTGACCCCGTGGGACAAAGATTTTAATTGGGGAGACAGTAAAGTCAGTCAAGGCTAATAATAGTTTGTCAGGTTGTGAGTAGCGCTAAGCATAAGGGAAAGGGGATGGGAAGTGTGGCGGTGGTGGTTTCCTTTTTCATTGGGAAGATCAGGAAAGCCTCCATGGGTGAGGTAACTTGTGAGTTCTTTAAGAGGTAAGAGAGGGGAGCATCTCAGGAAAAGGGGATACCCAGCATAAAGTCCCACCCCAACATGGGAATCTTGGAGGAACAGTGAGGAGGCCAGTGTGGCTTGAACAGAGTGATGGGGAGAGGGGAACGACGGGCCCTCTAGGTCAGGGCGGGATTTGTTTTGGTTTTGTTGTTGTTTTCATTCTGTTTGCCATAAGAAATGCAGACAACCTCACATTTGTCTCCCACCCGGCAACGATGCTCATCACCATAACCCCTGGCTCAAAGCCCTCACCACCATTCTTGCTCCTCTGCCTGAACGCTCGCATCTCCCCCAACCTGGACGCCCTCGTGGTTACCAACACTCTCGTCCTTGGATACCTCTGAGCTCCCATAAGAGGCTCCTTGAACCATCTCTTTCCTATCTCGGGGTACCCTGGGCATCCTCATTCCCGGGACCCACAGTGCCTTGTGTCCCCCCTGGGCTTCCCTGCACAGGTGGTGGTGGGGGACAGTGAGCAGGTCCAGCTGCCAAATATCTCCATCTGTCCCCCACAGGGCCTGAGGGTACGAGCCTTAAACTTGCTCTTTGGGGCCCTGGCTGTCTTCCACCTGGCCTACCTGGGCTCCCTGTTTGATGTCGATGTGGATGACACCACAGAGGAGCAGGTGAGGTGGGGCCCTGGGTTGGGAGGTGGGCCAGGGATGGCAGTTGGGAGAACCTTGAAGACCAAGGCAGTGAGGCCAAGCCAAGGTCACGTGTTTTAGCTTGTACAAATGCCTTGCTCCATCTTTCCCATTGTCCCTCAAATTTAGTCACACTGCTGGCTCTTTCCTTCAAGTAAACTGCAATATTTAATTATTTACCGTCTAAAATCCATTCTTTTGGGATAGAATACAAAATCCAAGCTTTTCTCTTTGTTTAACTGTTAGGAACTGAACCCAGGTCCTCCCTCGTGTTATATACATTTGCTTTGCCTCCTAGCCCCAGGTTTTACTTTTGTGTGTAACTTTGTGGGAAGGGTTTCATGTATTCCAGGCTGGCCTCAGACTCATTATTTACCTCCCAAGGGTTGAAATTACAGGCATGCACCACCACAGCCCAGTTTTACGGGCTGCTAGAGATCAAACCAAGGGCTTGGTGCAAGATATGTAAGTGTTCCACTATGTTACACACTCCAGCCCTCCCCCACCCTCATCCCCCTGTGTGTGTGAGAGAGAGAGAGACACTCATGTAGCCCAGGTTAGCCTCAAGCTCATTATTAGCCAAAGACAACCTTGAACTTCTTCTTTTGTGGGTTTTTTTTTTTTTTTTTGGTTTTTCGAGACAGGGTTTCTCTGTGGCTTTGGAGTCTGTCCTGGAACTAGCTCTTGTAGACCAGGCTGGTCTCAAACTCACAGAGATCCGCCTGCCTCTGCCTTCCGAGTGCTGGGATTAAAGTCGTGCGCCACCACCGCCCAGCAACCTTAAACTTCTTTCTAATCATCCTGCACACGCCTTCCCTGTCCTAGATTATAGACACGTCCGTCCAGACCCAGGTTATGTGTACTGGGGATGGATTTCAGGGCTTCCTGTATGCCACCGATCAAGCTACATCCCCAGCCCTGGATTCTGCTTTAAAATTTATGTTCCTTGGAGTGATGATGCATACCTACAGGTGCCAGCGACTTGGGACACTGAGGCAGGAATGTGTGAGCCCAGGAATGTTGCCACCTGGGCACCATAATTGACACTTTACTTTTAGAAAAATCACCTTGGTTGGGTAGTGGCAGCACATACCAACACTTGGGAGGCAGAGTCAAGTGGGTCTCAGTGAGTTCGAAGCCAGCCTGGTCTACAAAGTGAGTTCCAGGACAGCCAGGGCTGTTACACAGAGAAACCCTGTCTTGAAAAAACAAACAAAAATCACCTAAAATTTCTGTTTTGTTTTGTTTTGGACACAGGGTTTCCCTGTAGTTTTGGAGCCTGTCCTGGAACTAACTCTTGTAGACCAGGTTGGCCTCGAATTCACAGAGATCTGCCTGCCTCTGCCTCCCAAGAGTGCTGGGATTAAAGGCGTGCACCACCACTACCCAGCCTTATTTTTAAATGCTTAACTGAAAACAAATTTTCATGGCTTTTTCCTAATTAAAAATATTTTAGCTGGGAGGTGGTGGACAGGCTACAAAGCTACAGAGAAACTCTCTCTCAAAAAAAAGGGGGGGGCTAGAGAGATGGCTCAGAGCTTAAGAGCATTGCCTGCTCTTCCAAAGGTCCTGAGTTCAATTCCCAGCAACCACATGGTGGCTCACAACCATCTGTAATGGGGTCTGGTGCCCTCTTCTGGCCTACAGGCATACACACAGACAGAATATTATATACATAATAAATAAATACTTTTTAAAAAAATTAAAAATTTCATTCAAAACAAAATCTTGGGTTTGCAACCTGGCATGGCAATGCACAACTTTAGTTCCAGCACTTGGGAGGCAGAGACAAGTGGGTCTCTGTAAGTTGAAGGCCAGCTTGGTCTCTGTATTATAGTGAGTTCATAGAAAAACATTGACTCAAAAAAAATTTGGATTTGTTTGGTTCTGGTTTTTGTTGTTGTATCATTCCTGGATTCTGTATTAGTCCAGGCTAGTTTGAATCCTTTTTCTCAAATCTCAGCCTCCCTAGTGCCAAGATTACACGCCTTTAATCCCAGCAGCACTTGGGAGGTAGAGGCCGATGGATCTCTGAGTTCAAGGCCAGCCTGGTTGGTTCACAGAGTAAGATCCAGGAGTACTGCCAGGGCTGCACAGAGAAACTCTGTCTGGAAAAAAAAAGATTACATATCAGCTGTCATGCCCACTTCAGTTTCTTTTTGAGATAAAAAAAAATGATCATTCTTGCTTCATCCTCCCAAATACATGAGATTACAAGGCATACACCACTATGCCAGGCTTTCTTTAACATTTTTAAAAACATTTTAGGAATGGGTGTGGTGATGCATGCTGTTAGTCCCAGCACTCAGGAGGCAGAGGCAGGTAATTTTTGTGAGTCTGAGGTCAGCCTGGTCTACAGAATGAGTTTAAGGCCAGCCAGGGCTATGTAGAGAGAACCCATCTCAAAAAAAAAAACCCAAACAAACAAAAAATACATTAGAGGTGGGAGTGTAGAGCCCACAGTGGGTAGAGCCCTTGTCTACCATGGTCAGAATGTGATCCTTAGCACCCAAAACAAACACAAAGTAACCATTGGAGATAGTCACTGCAAAATGCACTGGCAAGCATTTTAATTCATTTATTAACTGTCTTCCTCAAAGCATGTCAAACACACACACAATATATTTAATTAATTTAATTTCTTTCCTCCAGGTTTTTCCCCCTAAGACAAGGTTTCTCTGTGTAACAGTCCTGGAATTAGCTCCATAGATCAGGCTGGCCTCAAACTCACAGAGATCGGCCTGCCTCTGCCTCCCAAGTGCTGAGATTAAAGGCATGTGCCTCCGCACCTGGTTTACCCCAGTTTTTTAAGCACATAGTATCTTCATTTTTTTCCATTGCAAGAGTTCAACATGGTTTATTTTGTCCCTTATTGGTAGACACTCAGATTTCCAATGATTTCATATTGCAGAGACTTAGATAACAGCATAACCCACCACATCCAGCACATCATCTTGTTTTTAAAATGACCTTTTTGTTGTTGCTGGAAATCAAAACCCAGGGTCTCCTGCATATAAACACACACCCTACCATCAAGCTATACACTCATCCCCTTGAAATGATCTTTAAGGAATGAAAAACATTACCTGGTTACCCTTCATAAGTACCTAGACCCTTCTGTCACTTAGGTATACAAGGACATACCAAATATCCCTGGGCAGAGGATGGGTTTTCCTGAGAGACTCTGTCCTTGAATTTCAGAACCGTGACCTCTTTCTCTCCTACAGGGCTACGGCATGGCATACACTGTCCACAAGTGGTCAGAGCTCAGCTGGGCCAGTCACTGGGTCACTTTTGGATGCTGGATCTTCTACCGTCTCATAGGCTGAAGCATATGACCCTCATAATTCCCTTCAAGACCCCTCCTTAGGGTACCAACCCCCATGGGGGATGAGGGAAGGCCCTTTCTCTACTCCTTGATCCCTCTCCATTCTTGAGCCCCAACTCCCCTACACATAACACGCAAACACACACAACCTTCCTTTGCCTGTCAATCCCCACCCCACTACCAGGCGGGAAGGGGGTGGTCCTCGTTGGGGCGTAGGAGTGGTGGATACTTGGGGATGCAGAGAGGAGCAGATCTAGGGCCTCCCCGCCTGCCTTCTCCCTTTTTATATGCAGTTTGTTATTGTCAAATAAAAGTAGAAATATGAAACAGGCTCATTCTTCACTGCTCAGAGGGGAAGAGGAGAAAGCAAAGAAGGAATACCACGAATAAGGGTTTGGAAACTGAAACTCAGGAAGCGGGAGCAGATTGTGATGTTTGCGGTGAATTTAAGATTGCTCATGATTGGCTGGTCCTGGTCCTGCATGTGTGGAACAGGAACAGATTTGGCGGCGGGGGTGGGGTGGGGTGGGGTGGGGTGAGGAGCACTAATAGTAAATGATAAAGAATTGAGTGATCCTTATTCTGATTGGTTGCTCAAATTAGGACAGACGAAGGGTTGATGCCTATTGGTCAGTAGGACTAAGGGTTGCAGGTTATAATTATACTGAGTCTGAAATGGGTGTTTTCTGACTGAATGCTGGCGAGGTGTGGTTGCCCACTGGTTTAGCGCCCTGTTCTGTTTGGCTCTTAAGAACTGGCACGGTTGAGAGTCTCCATATCAATTGCTCAGCAGGAGTGAGGGTTCTGAATAGTTTCGATTTGAAGTAGGGACTGGTGAGGATGGCCGCTGCTGTCAGGGCTGGGGAGTTCTGAGCTCAGGTGGGCGCTAGGTTTGTGCGGAATGCGATCTACCTGTCATATTTTCTTTGCATTCGGACTGAGGATGGGCCTGGGAACTGATGTTGCCTAGAAAACTAAGCGATAGAGGGTCATGCAGTGCCTGTTCATTAGCAAATGTTCAAGATTTACCGCTTCATTATCCTCACCTTCTGCGATTGATAAAGGGGCGGGAAAATTGAAGCCCAAACTAGCGTAGATTTCCTACTGGCAGAAAATGCCCACCGACTTTGGAGGATCCTGGTCTCCACCCCACTCCTGACTTAGTCTCAGCCAACAGGGAAGATGGCACCACGGGTGAGGACAGGGCCTGAGACAAACGGAGGACTCCTATTGGCAGAAGCCACCTCCTCCACTTCACTATTGGTTTGCTCCATTAAGCGGGGAAGTAGCGAGGGCGGGGCGGAACTGGGGCTATTTGGGAGCGCTCAGGTCTGCCTGGAAAGTCAGAAGCCTGTACTAAGAAGACGCCCTGCAATTGCGCCGCCGCCTAGGTGAGTGCTCTCTGCCTGCCAGCCTGCCCAAGTCCCCCACATGTGCTCAGGCCCTCCATGACAGCCGCCTGCCTGGGAGCCCTGCCCTACCCAGTGCCTGCGGGGGACCTGGGCCCTAAAGCCGTTGTCCAGACGACGGAAGACTCGCCCTCTCGTTGGGCAGCTGCAGTGGAAGGTTCTGGTTGTGATTGGTGGTCTCTGGTCTCGGTTCCCCTTTCTCCTGGTTAGCACCACCCGTGAGACCTGCCTTTGCTACTCCTTCTGGCTTGTTGGCGGCACGATACACTAATTTCCTGGAGTCTGGCTTTTGGAGCGTGGTGCATAGGGCTGTAGCTCTGATTGGTCATCTCTGCAGCCTCCCAGCTGCCTTTCCTGGACCGTGCGGGTAGGAGTAGCTTCCAATTGAATGATCCCTGCCATTGTCTCCCGCAGCGGACCCAGGCTATCTATGTTACTGTGTCTTTCTACGAAACTGAGCCCCAAGTGCTGGGACCTGGCTTGCTGACAGTGACTCTCCCACCAGAGTGTGACCAGTGTGGGCTGTGGTCAGGACTGATCGATCGCTGTGTGTCCTGCACTAGCTTGTGACCCCTGAGGGCTGAGATCAAGGCCTTTGGTTCTTGTCACCTCCACCACACTGTGACCAAGAGGACTGCTGGGACGTGTGTCCTTTGCCACGTTGTGACCCCTTTGAGGGCTGAGTCTGTGACTAATAACAAACAGGAAATACAACTCAATGTAGCTAGCAGTGCAGCCTGAGGATCCCTTGGAGCCTCGGGGGCCTCTGCTTAGGCTCACGGAGGTCTTGAAACCTGCCTGCCGTGTAAGAAAATGCTAGGATGTATCACCATGAAGCAAGTTAGTGAGTTTACTACAGCAGAAAGCTGCACTTGGAAGAGTGTTCAGAGAGGAATGCACCTAGGTGCCCAGCAGAAGCTATATATCTAATTTGGGGGACTGGGGAAGCTATTTAGTCTCTAAGTTTGTTTGTTTGTTTGTTTGAATATAGGATCTTGCTATGTAGCTCTGGCTACTCTGGAACTTTTTATGTAGACCAGGCTAGCCTGGAACTCATGGCAGTCCTTCAGCCTCAGCTTCCAGAATGTTGGGATTTCAGGCATGTGTTAACCACACACTGTTATAACTACACACATTTGGCAAGGACATTGGACTTAAGTTTATTAGTCAGTTTTGACAGTTTTGTTTTGCTGTTTCCCAGAAATGGGGTATAGTTCTCTTACAGGTGTCAAAGTCCCTGACACCATTACCAAGAGAGTGAGGGGGACCTTTTACCTTCTCATGCCCACGCTTTTTCCTAGCTAGCTCTCCAGTCTCACCAGTCTCAAGCCAGGTCCATTTCTTACTGCAAGGCCTCCCAGAGACTTGGGACAAGCCTTTATTATATATGTAGATTCGTATTTTAGTTAGTCTTTTTAAGATTTATTTTATATGTATGATTATTTTGCCTGCATGTATATATGCATGTATCCAGAGAAGCCAGAAGAAGGTATTGGATCCCCTGGAACTGGAGTTACAGATGGTTGTGAGCCACTGTGTGAGTGCTGGGAATTGAACCCAGGTCTCTGCAAGAACAAGTACATCTCTCTAGCCCTAGTTATATTCTTTGAAATGGCTCAAAATTAGAGATTTTTCCTTGTTTTTTTTCTCTTTCTCCTTCCCACCCCTCCCTCTGAGAAAGAGTTCGCTGTGTAGCCCTGGCTGACCTTGAACTCACTATGTAAACCAGGCTGGCCTCAAACTCAACAGAGATCCACCTGCCTTCAAGTGCTGGGACTCTAAATGCCTGTGCCAGCAGGTCCTGCTAAAATTGGTCTGTTTTTAATCCTCCAGTCTTACAGTAATTCTGTTAAATAATGGATCCAGTTCATTTACATTTTTTGTCCTCGAACTCACAGAAATCTGCCTGCCTCTGCCTTTGGAGTGACAGGATTAAAGGCCTGCACAACCACCACCACCCGGCTCATTTACATTTCTTATTGCAAACTATTTGGATTTGGTTTAATTATCTCACCATGTATTTTCTGTTTGCCCAGGTTTTTCTGTTCCTTTTTTCTCTCTGTTTATCTCCAAGCAGCCAGTGGCCCATAGAAACATGACCACCAATATGGGCCCCTTACACCCATACTGGCCCAGGCACCTGAGGCTGGACAACTTTGTGCCTAATGACCTCCCGACCTGGCATATTTTGGCTGGCCTATTCTCCGTCTCTGGGGTCCTAATTGTGATCACGTGGCTGTTGTCCGATCGAGCTTCCGTTGTCCCACTTGGAACTTGGCGTCGACTGGCCCTGTGCTGGTTTACTGTCTGTACATTCATTCACCTTGTGATCGAGGGCTGGTTCTCTTTCTACCATGACATCCTTCTTGAAGACCAAGCCTTCTTATCCCAACTCTGTGAGTCCCGAGTTCTTGTACTGTGGGAGGGAATTTTCTGGGTAGAGATTGGCTTTGATATTTAAACACCCCCCCATGCTTGCTTGCTTTTTTCTTCCTTCCTTCCTTTCTTTCTTTCTTTTTTAGTTCTGGTAACTTCTTTGCAAAGCCTAAGCAGTTGTTATCTATGCTGAGATTCTTTTTGTTTGTTTTTTGTTAAGATTTATTAATTTTGGACTGGGAGAGATGGCTCAGTGGTTAAGAACACTGGCTGTTCTTGCAGAGGACCCGGGTTGAATTCCCAGAATCCATATGAATCACAACCATCTGTAACTCCAGTCCCGGGGAACTAACACTCTCTTGTGGCCTCTGAGATCACTGCTCTTACATACATACATACATAGAGAGAGATTTAAAAATAAATAAAATAGGGTTGTAGAGATGGCTCAATGGTTAAGAGCATTTACTGGCCGGGTGGTGGTGGTGCATGCCTTTCATCCCAGCACTCGGGAGGCAGAGACAGGCGGATCTCTGTGAGTTCGAGACCAGCCTGGTCTACAAGAGCTAGTTCCAGGACAGGCTCCAAAGCCACAGAGAAACCCTGTCTCGAAAAACCAAAAAAAAAAAAAAAAGAGCATTTACTGCCTTCCAGAGGACCTGAGTTCAATTCCCAGTGCCCACATCAGGCATTTCACAAATGCTTGTAACCCCCTTCAGGCTTCCAAACACCTGTATACATGTGATACACACGTACACACATACAGCCTTAGAAATAAATAAGTTAAAAAATAAAATAATTTTCATTTATTCGTATGAGTGTTCTGCCTGCACATGTGTGTATGTGCTGTGTGCATGCCTGTGGAGGCAGGGAAAAGGCACCAGATCCCTTGAAACTGAAGATAGAGATGGCCATTTTTTAAAATCTTTTTTTAATTAATAATTTTAAATTTAATTTTTATGTGCATAGGTGTTTTACCTACCTGTATGTCTATATGCTAAATGTATGCAATACATGCAAAGGCCAAAAGAGGGAATTGGAACCCCAGGACTGGAGTTAAAGAGTTTTTTTGTTTTGTTTTTCAAGATAGGGTTTCTCTGTAGCTTTGGAGCCTATCCTGGAACTCACTCCCTCCATAGACCAGGCGGGCCTCTAACTCACAGAGATCCGCCTGCCTCTGCCTTCCAAGTGCTGGGACTAAAGGTGTGCGCCACCACCACCTGGTTTGGAGTTAAAAGAGGATTGTGAGCCACCATGTGAGTGCCCTATCTTCCAGAAGAGCAGTCAGTGCTCTTAATGGCTGAACTATCTCTCCAGCCCAAAATGCATACATGACATTCACTGATCATTATAGGCTTTTTTTTTCAGTCTCATGTAGACCTGGCTGTCTTGGAACTTGCTATGTAGATCAGGCTGGCCTTGAACTCACACAGATTGACTGCTTCTGCCTCTCAAGTGCTTGCATTAAAGGGTATGATACCATGCCCCACCCAGTTAAGGACAGTTGTAAACTGCTATGTGGACACTGAACCCAGGTTCTCTACAAGAGCAGTATGTGTTTTATCCTCCACTGAGCCATCTCTCCACCTCCACAACTTGTTTGTTTTGAGACCGATCTCACTGCATATTTTGGCTGGCCTGGAACTATCTCTGTTGACCAGGCTGGTCTTGAACTCACAGAAATTCTCCTGCCTCTGCCTTCTAAATTCTGGGATTAAAGGTTTCTGCCACCACACCCAGCCTGTTAACTTTTTGATTACACATATATTCACACAAGTCAATATCAAACCATTTAAAGAAATATACAGTGAAAATCTGCCTTCTGTCTATTATGTTTCTCCCAAACTTGGATAATTATTTCAGAGGCAGGGATGTAGCTCAGTTGTAGAACATGTTTGTAGCATGGATAAGACCCTGAGTTCCATCCCTAATACCAAAAAATTATGTTTTATTTCCAGAGTTTATTTATGTATAAGCTACACACATAAGCCTCAGTTTACTTGGCTGTGAAAGAGGGGATGGTAAATACCACACATTATATAAGGCACTTAGAACTGTGGCAAGCAGGAAATGCTCTCTAATGAGTCATGTTTATTCTTTTTTGGGGGGTTCCAGATAGGGTTTCTCTGTCACCCTGGCTGTCCTGGAACTCACTCTGTAGACCAGGCTGGCCTTGAACTCACAGAGATCCGCCTGCCTCTGCCTCCCGAGTGCTGGGATTAAAGGTGTGCACCACCACTGCCTGGCAGCCATCTTCTAGTTTTTTCCAGACAGTATCTCATGCAGTCTGTGCTGGCTTCTAAATATCTATGTAATTAAAAGATGAACTTGAACTTCTGATTCTCCTGCCTCTGCCTCTCAAGTGCTGGGGTTACAAACATGCACCATCACACCTGACTCTCACACTCCTCATCATCTCTGCCTCCTGTTATACCATGTGCCTTGACTCCCATGCAATCCTAGCACCATCGTGTATCAGTCTTTACACGTTACATAAACACACAAACCTTAGAATCAAAACTGCTCCCTCCATCGTACAGCTGAACAAACTGAGGCATGGGGATGTTATAATGATTGTTGTCGTACAGTGATTATCACAAATATGAGTTCCTTTTCCTGACTTGATTCTTCATGTATCTGTTTGCCTCAGGGAAAGAGTATTCCAAGGGAGACAGCCGATATATCCTGTAAGTATTTTGCCTCAGTCAGTGGAAACCTGTATTGGTTTGGGGCAGTGCAGAGTTGGGGCACTAACAAGCTATTCTGTGGGCAGAGCACAATGATGCCAGTGTTCATCTTTTCTCTTGCAGTAATGATGGCTTCATCGTCTCTATGGAGACTATCACAGCTTTGCTCTGGGGACCACTCAGCCTGTGGGTAGTGATTGCCTTTCTCCGCCAGCAGCCCTTCCGCTTTGTCCTACAGCTTGTGGTCTCTGTGGGTGAGGAGAAAATTTACACCTGGCACTACAAGGGTTACTGGGGGAATCTCTAGATACAGGCACATCCCTGTGGGTGAGATTGCATATGTATCCAGTAAGGGGTAGACACTCTGAATTATAAGCTCCTTGGTATTCTGAAACATCCAAATCTCTCCCTGAGCTTGCCTCTCTGGGAGTAATGTGTATTTCTCTTCTTTCTCCATCAGAGTCTCCTATGAAGGTTACTTGATAAAGTTCATACTGCCTAAAGTAGTCCCTGGGTCCTCCAGGATCAGGACCTAAAGTGTTAGCTTTTCTTTCGTTTGCATATATGAGCTCTCTTTAGTCCTGAAATTCCAAGTCGTCATGAATTGTAGGATTTTAAACTTGCCTTCAGTTCTAGATTTCTGAGGTCTTCTGAGTTGAATTCTCTATGCTCTTTTTTTTTTTTTTTTTTTTTTTTTGGTTTTTCGAGACAGGGTTTCTCTGTAGCTTTGGAGCCTGTCCTGGAACTAGCTCTTGTAGACCAGGCTGGCCTCGAACTCACAGAGATCCGCCTGCCTCTGCCTCCCGAGTGCTGGGATTAAAGGCGTGTGCCACCACTGCCCGGCTTGAATTCTCTATGCTCTTGCTTGGTGTGGACGTACATGCTTGTAGTCTTAGCATTCAGAAGGCTGAGGCAAGAGAATTGTGAGTTTGAGGTCAGCCTAGGTGTTAGCTCAGATTTGCAACTTCAGGTTCAGAATTTGTATTGCGCTCTGAGTCCTTGAAGAATGACCTGGCAGATGCCATGGAAGAGAGTCTGGCTTAGCTTCCTTGTCCTCACAAGGGCTTTTCCTTCTCTTGCCTCCCACAGGCCAGATATACGGGGATGTGCTGTACTTCCTGACAGAGCAGCGTGATGGATTCCAGCATGGGGAGCTAGGCCACCCCCTTTATTTCTGGTTTTACTTTGTTATCATGAATGGCATATGGCTGGTGGTACCTGGAGTCCTCGTGCTTGATTCCATAAAGCATCTCACTCATGCCCAGAGCATGTTGGACAGCAAGGTCATGAAAACTAAAAGCAAGCATAACTAAAGAGCAGTAGAGTGGGCCGGAACTCCACTGCTGAGGCGCTCTGCCCACCTCCCAGAAGACCCAAGTCCTCCTCCCACAGGTTGGAGGGTCAGAACTATCTGATTAGTCACACTCCGGCTGAGGAGTGAGCACAAAAAGAATCAGTCAGGAAAGGTAGAGAATGTGTGGAGCTACTGCCGGGAACCATTGGGGAAAAGATGTAAGGGGGGAGGGGGCCGTGATGGTGGCAATTTTCAAAACTGGGAAATAAAATATCTTTAATTATAACACTGAGAGATACTTAATTCCTAATCCTAGCGATGTCATGTAACTAACCCCACAGGCCTCTCCCATCCCTTGATCATCCATAGCTTCCATCATTGCATAAATAGCCCATGTCTGGCCTTACAAACCCTTAACACCGACTCAACACACTCCCATGATTTGCCCTGTAGAACCTTGAACTCACCACACAGAACTCCCTCCATGATCACCCTGCGACTTATCCCATAAATCCTGCGTGTAACCCCGTAGTTCCTTTATATTAGCTTGGGCTGCCATAACAAATGATATGGATTAAACAGCAAACATGGAAGTTCTCAGTACTGGAGCTGGTCAGTCGAGTGTCAGAAGGTTTGGCTTTCTCTTTCTGAAGCCTCTTTCCTAGCACTGCATTCTGTGTTCCCACATCTCCCTAGGCGCCCAGCTTCTACTGTTTGTATGTGAGCACCTTTTCTCAGGGCACCATTTGCATTGGATTAGGGCCCATCATACCAGCCTCATTTTCAATTTCATCACATTTTTTAAAGATTCCATCTCCAAACTGGCCACTTTCTATGGTTCTGGGAGTAAGGACTTCAATATATGAACTGGAAGAGGACACAGTTCAGTCCATAACATTCCTGCCCTCTGGTCTCCCTAAATTCATATCCTTCTTGCATGCAAACTTTATCCCCATCCTTCATCCTCAAATCCTTCACTCATTCTGAAATTAACTTTTTCTGGGGTGAAGTTGGATTGCTGGAGATCAAAGAGAATCCAAAATCTTAAACAAGGCCCCATCCCTAAGCCACGTTCATCACTCATGAATGAACTTTGGTGGTTTTTTTTCTTCGAGACAGGGTTTCTCTGTGTATTCCCGGCTATCCTGGAACTCACTCTATAGAAGAGGCTAGCCTCGAACTCATAGAGATCCACTGCCTCTGCCTCCTGATTGCTGGGATTAAAGGCATTTCTTTTTGTTGTTTTTGGTTTTTTTTGTTTTTTGAGTCATGGTCTCATTATATAACCCGAGCTAGCCTGGAGCTCACTGTGTAGTTCAGGCTGGCAGCATTTCAAATGCTAGGATTGTAGGTTTGTGCCGCCAAGCCTAGCTTTTTTGATTTATTGATTATTGATTGATTTGGAGACAAGAAATTACTATGTATTCCAAAGTGGTCTTACCATGAAGCCTAGGCTGAAGTTGAACTGGTAATCCCGACGCCTCTGGCTCAGCCTCTCCAGCGGCAAAAGTGCAGGCATGTGCTCTCATGCTCAGCTCCTTGCATGGATTTTTTTCAAGACAGGGTTTCTTTGTGTAAGAGCCTTGGCTGTCCTGGAACTAGCTCTTGTAGACCAGGCTGACCTTGAACTCACAGAGATCCACCTCTCTGCCTCCCAAATGCTGGGATTAAAGGCGAGCGCCACCACTGCCCAGCGCATGGATTTTTTTTTATTTACCTTTATCTTATTGAGTATGGCTATTTTCAATACACTATGTGTGTGCACTGTGGAGGCCAGAAGGAGTCATCAGATCCTCTGGTACTGGAGTTAGAGATGGTTGTGAGCCACCATATAGGTGCTAGAAAAGCAGTCAGTGCTCTTAACCCCTGAGCCATCTCTCCCTTGGCATGAATTTTTAATACTAAATTTCAACTAAATATAAGGATAAGACTTGAGGTATGATTCATCCTTAGGCAAGAACTCCTACTTGCTGTGAACCTGTGAAACCAGATGAGTTTTCTGTTTACAAAATGCAGTGGCAAAGCTGAGAATTGGGGCATGCCTTTAATCCTAGCACGAGGAGGGCAGAGGCCAACTCGTTCTGCATAGTCAGTTCCAGAGCAGCCAGAGCTACATAGTGAGACCCTGCCTTGAAAAAAAAAAACGCACTGGCAGGGCTAGTGGATTCCATTCCACAATGGAGAACTTGTGGAACGGGATCCCAGGATCCAAGTAAGTTAAAATTCCATTCAGTGTTACATTTCCTTGGCTTGATGCTCTGTCTTCCAGATAGGGGTCTGGCCTCTGAACCTGCTGGGGCCAAAATGTTACTCTCAGCCCTGGATGGCAGCTTTCCCCACTAAAACCAATAGCCTTCTTTTCAGAACTAAGAGGCACATCACAGCCTGAGAGACCTATTGTTCTGTTCTAAACAATTGAAGTGGGACAACATACCTTTATTTTACCCTTTCTTTGTCTCCCTCAGTCTCAGCTGGCAGTGTCTGTGCTGGTGTCACCCCATCTCTGCTCCTGGATTCTGATAAGATGGCTGGTAAGATCAGTGAAGTATACCCAGCAATGATTATTACAGATTGTCCAGCCATCTAGCTATGCCCTTGCTGTTTCCTCCATAACACTTTCTTGCACTATGAAGATAGTGCTGAAAATGTTCTAAACCTCCTTGTTCCTTTCTTCCAAATACTTCTTTTTTTAAAATCTATTTGTATTTTGTTTCTTGAGGCAGGGTTTCTCTTCATAGTCCTGGCTGTCCTGGAACTCACTCTGTAGACCAGGCTGGCCTTGAACTCACAGAGATCTCCGAGTGCTGCCTCCTGAGTACTGGGATTAAAGGTGTGTGCCACCACTGCCCAGTCACGCAATTCTTTTTCAGTTGCTCTATTCCTGATCATACTTTTCTGTTAAGCAGCAAGAAGAAAATCGGGTTACAACACTTTTTGTTTGCTTGCTTGCTTGTTTCCTTTTGTTTTTCAGATAGGTTTTTATGTTGTAGTCCAGGCTGGCCTGGAACTAATTATGTAGCCAGAATTGCCTAAAACTCAGGGCAGTCCTCCTGCTTCAGCTTCTTGAGTCACGGTGGGATTATAAGTATGAGCCATCACTCCCAGTAATCTTCAATGCATTTCTCAGAGATCTCAACTAAAAATCAAAGTTTACCTCTCACAAAGTTCTCCCATTACTAGAATAAATTCAATCAAGTTTTTTTTGCCTTCCTTCCAGTTTCCTTGTGTTCCTTATTTCCACGTAAGATCTCAACAGATGCACCTAGAATATCCATATTATTACTGTCTTTTTAATTCTTTTTAAATTAGTTTTTACTGTTTTATGTACATGGTATTTTTGCTTGCATGTATGTCTGTGTACATGTTCATGTAAGGCCTACTGGGGTGAGAAGAAAGCATTAGATCCCCTGGAAATGGAGTTAGAGACAGCTGTGAGCTGCCATGTGGGTGCTGGGAATTGAACCTGGGTCCTCTGGAAGAGCAGCCTCTTAATCACTGAGCCATCTCTCTTCCCCCAACAAACAGTCTCTTAAGGAAGTTGTCTTGGTCTGCCTGGGCTGCTATAAGAAAATACACTGTAAACTGGGTGTTTTATAAACAACAGAAACTTCTTTAACACAGTTCTAGAAGCTAGTGCGAACAGATTGGGCATTCAGTGAGGGCCACTTTTCAGTTTTTCACTGTGTCCTTACATAGTTGAAGCTTTAGAACTCTGATCCCTTTCTTTTAATCTTTGGAGACAGGGTTTCTCTGTTTAACAGTTCTGTCTGGCCTCGAACAATCTCTGTAAACCAAACTGGCCTCGAACTCAGAGCTGAGTGCCTCTGCCTCCCAAGTACTAGGATTAAAGGTGTAAAGGTGTGTGCCACCACTACCCAGCTTCTCTGGTCTCTCTCTCTCTCTCTCTCTCTCTCTCTCTCTCTTGATTTTTGTTTTTTCGAGACAGGGTTTCTCTGTGTAACAGTACTGGTCATCCTGGAACTGTCTTCTTTGTAGTCCATCAGGCTGGCCTCGAACTCACAGAGATCCACCTGCCTCTGCCTCCCATGTGCTGAAATTAAAGGCGTGCACCACCACCGCCCAGCTCTCTTCTTATTTGGCCACTAAATCCTATAACCACCTCCTTGTCACACTGAAGATTAGATTCCAATTTAGTAATGGGGTGACACAATGTTGAGACTATAAAAATCAAGGCTTTTAAAAGCATATACGTCAAACCCTCCCTCTATCCAGTTAGAAAACTACCTCCACATCTTTAGATGTCACTTACAGTAACTCCATCCTACTCAGTATCAAGTCTGTACTAACAATATGCCATACATAAAGAGGCTGTGGGATGGGGGTATATGTAGATAGTTGTTCATATAACTGATACTGACCTTCAACTCCTGATCTCTTGCTTCCATTTCTTTGTTTTTGTTTTTGGAGACAGGGTTTCTCTGTGTAGCTTTGGAGCCTGTCCTGTCACTTGCTGTGTAGGCTGGCTTCGAATTTACAGACATCCGCCTGCCTGTCTCCTGAGTGCTGGGATTAAAGGTTTGTGCCACCACTGCCCAGCTGTCTCCATTTCTTTTTTCTTTCTTTCTTTCTTTCTTTCTTTCTTTCTTTCTTTCTTTCTTTCTTTCTTTCTTTCTTTCTTTCTTTCCTTCTTTCTTTTTTTTTTTCGAGACAGGGATTCTCTGTAGCTTTGGAGCCTGTCCTTTCTAGACAGAGCTAGTTCTCTAGCTCTTGTAGACCAGGCTGGCTTCGAACTCACAGAGATCCGCCTGCCTCTGCCTCCCGAGTGCTGGGATTAAAGGCATGCGGCACCACCGCCCGGCATGTCTCCATTTCTTAAGTACTAGGGTTACAGGTGTTGTGCCTGGCTTCCATGTGGTTAAGACAACAGGAATTTCCTAGGTCTGTTGGAGTAAGCTACTTGATAGGCTAAGGCAAGAGAATCTCAAATTTTGGGTTTTTTTTTTTTTGTTTTTTTGTGTTTTTTTTTTTTTGCTTTTTGTTGTTATTTTTTCGAGACAGGGTTTCTCTGTGGCTTTGGAGTCTGTCTTGGAACTAGCTCTTGTAGACCAGGCTGGCCTTGAACTCACAGAGATCCACCTGCCTCTGCCTCCCAAGTGCTGGGATTAAAGGCATGTGCCACCACCGCCCAGCTTGAGAATCTCAAGTTTAAGGCCAGCCTTGGCAACTTGGTGAGACCCTGTCTCAAAAAGTAAAAAGAGGGCCAGCCATGTCCTACACTCCAGAGGCAGAGGTAAGCAAATCTTTGGGTTTTAAGGCCAGCCTGATCTGCATAGCAAGTTCCAGAACAGCCAGGGCTTTATGGATGGATCCTATCTCATAAAACAAAAACAAACAAAAATGAGGGATGGGATATAAATCCATGGTAGAGTACTGAGCTAGTTTGTGCAAGGTACTCTGTTTAATTCACAATACAACCAACAAAAGTCATGTTTTCTTAGCTCTAGAGGCTGATGGTTCACGTTCATTTTGTCAGGTTTGATGGTCATGAAGTTGCTCTCCTTGGCTTGCACGTAGCTACATCTCACTATGTCTTCATAGGGTTGGCCCTCTTTGTAAACCATGTCTATGTCCTAATTGCTTCTTATCAAGACACCAGTCAGATTTTCATTAGAGCTCAACCCATTGGCCTTATTTTAACTTAATCATCTCTTTAAAGGCCCTATCTCCAAATATAGTTACAAAATAAGTTACTGGGAATCATTTTTATTTTAGTTTTTCTTTTCGAGACAGCGTTTTTCTGTATAACAGCCCTGGCTGTCCTGGAACTCATGCTATATACCAGGCTGGCCTCAAATTCACAAAGATCCACCTGCCTATGCCTCTCAAGTGCTGGGATTAAAGGTGTGTACCACCACCGCCTGGTTTTTAACATGATTTTTTTTGGAGCTGCATTACCCTGATTACTCATCCTATATATCCCCCAGCACTACTACATAGAGCCAAAGAACCTCTCAATACTCACTGTAAAAATCCCCACCACAAAGTCTAAATTTCCCCTCTCTAGCCCTACAGAACCCCTCACTCATAGACCTACCTCATCACGGCCCCATGGGCCCTATCACTAATTACATATCCTATTCACCTCACAGACCGTTCCCTGAATCATTTAGCTTCCTGGTCCCTAAACATTCATTCCACAGACTCACCCATCATGAACCCTACAAAACTCTCACTCCATAGGCCTTTCCATTCACCCCACAGATACCCTATCATAGTTACTTTTCCATTCACCCCAGATACCCTGTCATAGTTCACTTTTCCATTCACCCCAGATCCCGTCATAGTTCACTTTTCCATTCACCCCACAGATACCCTGTCATAGTTCACTCAGCTGCACCATTTTTCCCCAAGCCCTGCTCTCTCAACAGAATACCCCAGCACTCACCTTACAGGCCAGCACAACAGTGTCTGCAGATCCCTATTACTCTACACAGCCCCTGTCACCTGACGCCACCTCATCAGTCACCTACAGATTCCCAACCACTCACCCTAAAAACCAACTACAGTTCTCTACAGACTCATGCATTATTTGTCCCATAGGCATCACTATCCCTGTCCCTTACATTTCAATGCCCGTTATTCGCTTCGCTGCAAAGACTCTCCACCAATGGACTTACCCATCACTACCCCACACAAGTCCTCATCACTCAGCTTGCCGTTTCTTGATCACATCTAACACTTGACCCCCACGGACGCTTGTTATGCCCTGTCTGTGGAAAGTGGGACTTCAGTTCAAGTCCTGGCTTTATTCAGGCTTTCACTGTAAACTTGGAGAAATGGGGCTGGGGAGATGGCTCAGAGGTTAAGAGCACTGGCTGCTCTTCCAGAGGTCGTGAGTTCAATTCCCAGCAACCACGTGGTGGCTCATAACCATCTGTAATAAGATCTGGCGCCCTCTTCTGGCCTGCAGGCATACTTGCAGGCAGAATACTATACGTAATAAATAAATCTTTTTAAAAATTTTGGAGAACTGTCTTTCTAAATAAGTACATTTCAAGAGGCAGCAGGCATGGCAGCAACAAGAATTCCACCAGCAGTCAAAAAATGCCTGGCCAGCCAAATGTTAAGATCAGAGTCCTGCATAATTTCACCTCAATTTTTTCATTTCATACACTGTCACTTAATGCCTTGCACTATTTGAAGACATGCTGACTTTGCTCCGTCTCACACACTAGACACAGCCTCAATTTCTCACCTCTGTACTACCTACTGTTGGTATTACTTTGCCTTTTGACCTTGAACTTGTTTCTTCACAGCCTTCAATACTAATACTCACTTCTCAGTGGTGAGTGATATGTAAAATACTACTGTTAATAGCGTCTACATCATTGAGTTTTGAACACAGCTAAAATGGATTAATGTAGGAAGTCTGTCTAGCATGTATACTATTATTTGTTGACTAGAAGAATGAATAAACAAATGAAAAGGAAAGTTCTCCCCATAATAATAGCAAGGACTTCCTTTTTTATCTCTTTGTTTCCAGTATCTTTCTGTCTAAGCCCTCTGCACACCCAAGAGGAGACATCTTACCCTGTCAAAAAGGTGCCCCAATGCCTTCAGTGCTAATGGGTTAATTGATCATTCCACTCTAACGTAACTGAAATGAGAAGGAGACTCGAATTCTTTCCCAGCAGAAAATCCAGTAGTAAGCCAGGTGTGGTCGTGTGATTGAGTGATGGCTAACATGCACAAAGCCCCGAGTCTGATCTCCAGCAACCCATGAAGCCAGGCATGGTGGCACAACCTGTAAAAACGCCGTTTCAGAAGCTCAAGGTTTTCTCCAACTATATAGCAAGTTCAAGGCCAGCCTGGGCTACATAAGTCCATCTCAAAAAAAGAAAAAAAAATTAAGGCTCCATGAGATGGCTCCATGCGTAAAAGTGCTTGCTGCCAAGACTGATGACCTGAGTTTGACCACAGTATCAATATGGTGGAGGGAGAGAACTGACTCCTACAAGTTCACCTCTGAGTAGCACATGCACACTGTGGTACATGCACACACACATACACAATAAAATGTAATTTTTTAAAACTTTTCTGCTGTACATGGTGGTACACACCTTTAATTTCAGCACTCAGGTAGATCTCTGTGAGTTCCACGCCAGTTTGGTCTACATGGAGACTTTCAGGACTACCAGGGCTATATAGTGAAAACCTATTTTTTTTTCTCAGAGGCGAAAATGCCAGGCAGTGGTGGCACATGCCTTTAATCCCTGCACTTGGGAGGCAAGGGCTGGTGGATCTGAGTTTAAGCCTGGTCTACAAAGTGAGTTCCAGGATAGCCAGGACTACTAAGGGAAACTCTGTCTGGAAAAAACAAGGGGGAAAAAGTGCCTAAAATGTGTTCAAGTAGCGGGGTGGTGGTGGCACACGCCTTTAATCCCAGCACTCAGAAGGCAGAGACAGGTGGATCTCTGTGAGTTCGAGGCCAGCCTGGTCTACAAGAGCTAGCTCTAGGGCAGGCTCCAAAGCTACGGAGAAACCCTGTCTCATATAACAAAACAAAACAAACCAAAAAGATGTGTTCAAGCATCTAACCCATATTTAATCATATTTAATAGACACATTTAAAAAAATACCTCCTACACAATATGATCCCATTTTTATTTTTTTTTAATTTTTAAAATGATTTTATTTATTATGTATACAGTGTTCTGCCTACATGCCAGAGGTACCTGATCTCACTACAGATGATTGTGAGCTGCCATGTGGTTGCTGGGAATTGAACTCAGGACCTCTGAAGAGCAGCCAGAGCTCTTAACCACTGAGGCATCTCTCCAGTCCTAGGCACATATTTTTACTGTTATTGTAGTGCTGTGGGTCTCCTGTATGCTAGACTATATGATCTACCAATGAGGAACACCCCAGACAGACAGAGCTTATAACAGGCCTGACCTCAACAAGTTGTAAGGATTAAATAAAACAAAGACAGTGTAGAGCCAGCAATTTTGAGATTAAGTCTGAAGACCTAAAACAGCCTGGGCTACATGAATATGGCTCAAAAATGAAATTAAACCTGGAAAAAAATTTCTGGAGGACCTCCAGAAAGCATCATATGTTTGCATTGGGAAAATTACTTAATGAAATATAGCAAAAGTTCAGAATGTGTAAAACTCTTTATGTACAGTTCCTTGAATGTTTGTTTTGTTTTGTTTCTCGAGACAGGGTTTCTCTGTGCAACCCTGTCTGTCCTGGAACTCTCTCTGTAGACCAAGCTGGCCTCGACCTCAGTTCGCCTGCCTCTGCCTCCGGAATGCTAAGATTAAAGTTATGCCAGTTCCTTGAATTTAAGTGAAAATTATTTATTAAGAGACTCTGGAAGGTGGGCACGGGAGGTGGTTCACACCAGTAAGCCCCTGGAAGTCTGAGGTTAAAAGAACAAAATAAAAAAAACAACTGAAGTTCGAATTAGCCCGGGAAAATGAGCAAGATTCTGTAAAAACAAACAAAAGAACTAAATACAAAAATCTTTGAAGATTTTTTTCCCCCTTTCAGGGGATTCATTTGAAGGGAAGTTTTTGAAACTGATGACATCATCTGTTACCCGAGGCACGTGGCAACTCCGAGCGGGTGCTGGAGCGCTGACGTCACCACGCTGTGGCTTCCTCCCCGCCTTCTTTTCTTTCTTGAACCCGTCGTCAGTTTAACACGCCGGTTCGTGAATCCGGAAGTAGACTGCCAAAACAACAGCGCCACGGGACCAGGACACGCGGGACCTAAGCAGGCACTTGCCCACAGGCAGAAAAACGCTAAATTCACGACTTTGGGAGGCGGGGTTCCTGGCAGGAGCCCTCTAGGCGCATGCTCAGAGGCGACCTCCAGGCTAGGAGGAGGGGCAGGGTCGTTCAGAATCCTGTGCGCCTGCGCTCTGGTGCAAGGTGGGGCCGCGGGCGCCCGCACTGTAGGGTGTTTGTTAGGGTAGGGGGCAACTGTCAGCTGTCGCCGCCGGGACAGAGTCGACAGTTATCGGCGGGATGACAACGCCCTCCGCAGGTTCGGACTTGGCCTGCTCTGCAGCGCCCCCGCCCGTCGGGGGTGCCCAGGTGGCAGCGGCGGCAGAGGAGGAGGAGCGAGAGGTGGTACGGGTCCGAGTCAAGGTGAGGCTGGCGGCTGGTCGGCCAGCCTGCCTGGGCACCCAATAGGCGAAAAGATGGTGGCAGCCATAGGATAGAGGGCAAGACCTGACTTCTGGGGCGTTACTGAGAGACAGGGGCGAGGTTTGAGAGCAGAATGATGGGAGAATGAAGACATGGGTCTTAGAGACATATCCTTGGGTGTGTAACTGGAAATAGAGGGGAAACGGCTGCTGGAGTGGAGGGGTGGGGCCTACGGGTAGAGAGGTTGGTTGGAGGGTTAGAGGAGGGGCCTCCGGAGTCCAGAGGAATGACGGAGGTGCTGTTGCTGTCAGAAGAGGGAGTCCTAAAGTCAGTCAGCATTTCGGAGAGTGCATGTCCCCACCCCTGAGCCCACGTGCTTGTGTGTGTGTGTGGGGGGGTAAAAACAGTTCAGTGATATGTTTTGGACACTGGTGAGTATCTTGAGAAAATAATAGGAAAAGTTAGATTCTAGGAAGTTCTTTACACAAAGTCGTGTAGGAAAATTCCCCAAAAGGGATTGAAGTCACAGAGACCTGAATAAAAGAGTCACCTATGTGCATTTAAGGTGGGAGAAGAGTTCTAGGTAGAAGGAACAGCAAGAGAAAATGCTAGGAGGTGGAGACTAGTTTGGTCTGTTCCTGTGGGTTCCCATATTGTTGGAGAAGGAGGATTGAGGGCAAAAGTGGTAGGACGATCGGGAGAGAGAAGAGCAGGTGAACAGCCTGGGATGCACACTCTGAGGAAGGAACTTGTTGCAATAATTCGAGCAAGCTCACACTGGAGTGGTGGCACTGGCAGTGATGAAAAAAGGTCAACAGATCACTTCCGTGTAATAGGCAAAGATTTCATGAGTGAGCCAGATGAAGAAGTGGGAAGGATGTTCAGACCAGGGGAGATGAGCACACACAAAGGGCTGGGGGAAGGATGTAGTCAAGGTAACTCCCAACAGTTTGGTACTACTAGAACAAAAAGTTCAAAATAAATTTGAGTGGAGAGAGGACTACGTTGGGACCCCAGGTTTGCTGTAGAAAACTTTTGTTTTTGTTTTTCGAGACAGGGTTTCTCTGTGTATCCCTGGCTGTCCTGGAACTTTGTAGACCAGCCTGGCCTTGAACTCACAGAGATCCTCCTGCCTCTGCCTCCCTGGGTGCTGGGATTAAAGGTGTGAGCCACCACTGCCTGGATGCTGTTGAAAACATTTAAGCATAGGAGTGTTAGAGGTAGATTTGCTAGATTGATTGCAGTGTAGGAGACTGATTTTGTTGTGGTCAGACTGGACATGGTGATTCTGGCAACCATAGTTAAGGGACTCTTGAAGGATTAGACACATGGACTATTGCAGTAGCTCTGTTCCTGCTTGTCTGTTTGCAGAGCAGACATAAGGACTCTAAAATTCTTTTTTGGGGGTGGGGGATTTTGAGACAGGGTTTCTCTGTGGCTTTGGAGCCTGTCCTGGAACCAGCTCTGTAGCCCAGGCTGGCCTCGAACTCACAGAGATTCATCAGTCTCTGCCTCCTGAGTGCTGGGATTAAAGGTGTGTGCCACCACTGCCTGGCTGACTCTAAAATTAAAATTCTAAGGACACATCCATTCTTTCTTTGCCCAGAAACTGCCTGTGACTTCCCTTTAGAACAAAAACAAGAGTCTCCACTATAGCCAAGAGCATCCCATCTAAATTTGGTCCCTGCTTTCTGCCGCTCTGTACCTCACCCACTCTTCCGAACGGTGCAGTGGCCCCTCATGGCCTACCCCTTGTCTTCTTTCCCCAGAAATGTGAGAGCTTCTTGTCACCTGAGTTCCGCTCTTTTGCTGTAGACCCTCAGATCACCTCACTGGATGTGCTACAGCACATCCTCATCCGAGCCTTTGACTTGAACGGGTGAGTGGGAGGATGAAGCAGGCTGCTCATCTCAATGGCAACTGTCTGTCTTTTGTGGTTTGGGTTTTTTTTTTTTTCAAATAATTCCGCAATGAATATATGTATCTTGCTGGGAGTTTTGGGGAAATGTCATAAGATAAACTAGCAGAAGTATTTTGGGCTACAGGGCGTGTGTTTTTAAAACTTTCACGGAATGTTTCCAAAATGGTTCTCCAGACACGCTTTACCAGTCCAGCCTCAGCAGCAGCATAGAAAATATTTTTCCTGAATGTGGTGGTCCACACCTTTAGTCCTAGCACTCTGGAGGCAAAGACAGGCAGATCTCTGGGCAATTCAAGGCCAGCCTGCTGTACGTGGTGAGTTTCAAGACAGCCAGGGATACACAGAAAGACCTTCTCTCTCAAAAAAAAAAAAACAGTAAATGAAAAGGTTTGTTTCACCAACCATTGTGATACATACCTGTGATTACAGTACTCTGGAGGCTGGGACAGGAAAATCAAGGCCAGCCTAGGCTACATAATGAAACTGTCTCAAAAGGAAGAAAGAAAATAATAAAATTGTTTTCTTCATGCCCTCCCAAACAGTGGTTATTATAAGGCATGGCAAAATTTGTCAGTCTGGTAACTGAGAATTGATATCTCTTAGGGGCAGATGTGATGTTTATTTTGTAGTGGTAGGTTATTCTGGAGGAATATATGATTGTGCTAACAATTTTTTAAATTTATTTAACTTATTTATTTTATGTGCATTGGTGTGAGGGTGTCAGATTCCCTGGACCCGGAGTTATAAACAGTTGTGAGCTGCCACGTGGGTGCTGGGAATTGAATCTGGGTCCTCTGGAAGAGCAGCTAGTGCTCTTTACCACTGAGCCATCTCCCCAGCCCAGTGGTAACAAATTTAAATAGTATGACATTCAGCTGGGCATGGTAGCCCATGCCTTTAATCCCAGCACTAGGAAGCAGAGGCAGGCAGATCTCTACGAATTTGAGGCCAGACTAGTCTACAAATCAAGTTCCAGGACAGCCAGGGCTGTTACACAGAGAAACAGTGTCTCAAAACATCAAAAAAGAAAAAAAAGTATGAAATTGATGGATATTTAGGATGATTCTGGGTTCACAGTGATCATCACACAAAATACTTCTTTATATTTGCACAGGTGTATCTGAAGAATAAATTCTTAGCTTTATTGCACATTTGTGCATTAACATTCTGTGAAAAATAACAAACATACAGACTTCTTTTTTTAATGTAGTAAGAAGGCTGCTTTCTTCCCACTTCTAACCCTCAACTGCACTGTTAGCATCCCCAGAGGAGACCAGAATCTTACCAGTATTCAGTGTGCCCTCCAGATATAAGCATGTGTGGATCTGTTTCTGTGTTCATGTAACAAAGTGAGTAGAAGTGACCTAACAGCCTCAGCTGCCTGTAATCCTTGGCATAGTTCCCAGCAAATAGAAGGAAGCTGTTTTCGGTACCTTTCACACTACCTTCCTTGTTTTGTAAACTGTTCCTGAAGTTGCTGGGGAACTGGGGATCCCAAGAGCTCCTTCATATCCTTTGTCTAGGAAGAAGAACTTTGGCATCAGCTACCTGGCGCGTGACCGGCTAGGACAGGAAGCTTTCCTCTCACTCCTTTCTGATTGGGACCTCAGCACAGCTTTCGCCACTGCCTCCAAACCTTACCTGCAGTTGCGCGTAGACATTCGGCCCTCAGAGGACAGTGAGTACCCAGTGCTGGAGGACTACTGCCTTGAGATCCAGCTTTTCCCAGAGATAATAATCCTACCCCTTATAGTACACTCCTGGCAGGCCACAGGGACTCATTTCTTTTAAATTATGTCTGAAGACCTGGGTTCAATCATCACTAACACCCCAAAACGTTTGTTATAATGATGGTAGTTAGATATTTTAAAACTCAAGTTCAAGGCTAGCCTTAGCTACAAAAGCAACCCTGTCTCAAAACAAAACTACTACAAAATAATTCAAGTTTTGGCTTTTGAATTTTCAAATTAGAAATATTCAGCCTATTATTATCATATTGGCAATTAATTTGAAAACATGGCAGCATAGTAATGGTTTCAGGGCTGTTGAAGAAAAATATTCGTGCTCTAGGGGAAAACCAATTTAAGTATGAAGTAGTAAAGTGCATGGTGTCTCCAAATAATTTTATAAAAACATGTTTATATGCAAAAGAAATGAAATAAAGCAAATGTGATTTTAAAAAAAGTTAATGGGTTTTGGATGAGGGCTGCAGGTACAGGGTGTTGTGCAGTCTTGTCTTTTTTGCAGTGCTAGATGTGAAAGCCAGGCCTTTCTCACTCATGTTAGGCAGACTCTGTGTCATGGGTGCCATGAAGCTATACTTCAGCTCCAGTGCATTCTGGTAGTCTTTTGGTGCTAGTAGTGGGGGTTTTTGTCTATTTGTTTTGTTTACATATAGAATGTTTTGCCTGCATGTATGTCTGTGCACTACATGCATGATTGGTACTCGAGAAGGCCACAAGAGGGCATAGGATTCCCTGAACTGTAATTACAGATGGTTGTGAGCCACCTTCTGTATGCTGGGAATCAAACCCTGGTCCTCTAGAAAAGCAGCCAGTTACTTCTGAGCCATCTCTACAGCACCACTCAGTATATTCTGTTTTTAACATTATTATGGGTTTGAATTTGGTTTTGGTTTGGGCATTTTTTGAAACAGTTATGGAATATAGCCCTGGATAGCCTGGAATGTGCCATGTAAACATGGCTGGCATCAAACTTACAGTGATCCTCCCGTCTCTGCTTTTCCAAAGGACCCACCATGCTTGGCCATGTTGTTAGTTTGTTTCTCTTTTTTCTTTTTTATTTATTTATTTATTTTGTTTTTTCTAGATAGGGTTTCTCTGTATCTTTGGAGCCTGTCCTGGAACTAGCTCTTATAGACCAGGCTAACCTCAAACTCACAGAGATCCACCTGCCTCTGCCTCCCAAGTGTTGCGATTAAAGGCGTGCACTGCTACCACCCCGCTGTTAGTTTGTTTTGTTACTAAGAATTGAATGCCAGGCCATATGTTTGCTAGGCAGGTGTTATACCAGCAAACTGCACTTTACCTTTTTTATTTTAAGATAGGTTTCACTAAATTTCCTAGGCTGACCTAAAACTTACCAGTTCTTCCACTTCAGCCCTATGAATAACTGGGAATACAAGTGTGTGCCACCACACCCAGCAACATTCAACACTCAGCAACTTTTTAAATCACATTTTAGTGTGTGTGTGTCTATGCATGTGCACACTTGCACATACGTGCCATGACATGTTGAGGTCAGAGAACAACTTGTGGTAGTCAGTTCTTTCCTATCATGTGAATCCTGGGGACCACACTCAGGTCATCAGGCTTGGCAGCAAGAGCCTTTGCCCACTGAACCATCTTGCCAACTCAGCAAGTTTTTTGTTTTGTCATAAAAATGTTACGAAGTCATACAGTTTGCAGCCTTAGAGAACTTTTGTACCCATTTGGGATGACTGAGGCATTTTATCCACATCATAGTAATCATAAATAGCTAAATGGGCCATTTAATGAATATACTTAATTGTCAAGATAATCTTAGCTAGGTGGTGGTGGTGCATGCCTTTAATCCCAGCACTTGGGAAGCAGAGAAGGCAGATGTCTGTGAGTTCAAGGCCAGCCTGGTCTCTTACAAAGAATTATTATTTTTCCATAAAACAGATGAAGAAACAGGCCTAGGAGGGTATAAGATTTGGGCATGTCACACAGATAGTAGAAGACCAAGATTTGAACTTGGGAAGTTGATGATCTGGCTCCAGAGATTTTTTACCCAAACAATTTGATACTGTGATATTTTGGACTTGTTTAGACTGGCAAGGGCCAGGCCTGATGGGACATAATTTTAACTGCAGAACTCAAGAGGCAGAGGCAGGCAGATCTCTATTAGTCTGAGGCCAGCCTAATCTACATAGCTACATAGAGAATTCCAGGACAGCTAAGGTTACATAGAAAGACCCTGTGGGGGTGGGGAGAGAAGGCTGGTAGTCCTCCCAACACTTAGGAAGCTGAGGCAAGAAGATTGCCTAGACTGAAACGGTAAAAAACAAACAAGCAGGGTGGTGTGGCGCACCCCTTTAATTCCAGCACTCAGGAGGCAGAGGCAAGTGGATCTCTGAGTTAAAGGCTAGCCTGGTCTATAGAGCAAGTTCCAGGGTAGCCAGGGCTGTTACAAAGACAAACCGTGTCTTGAAAAACAAAACAAAAATGTTTGACAGCCTTGAAAAGAGGAGGGAGAGAAGGATAAAGAGGGAAAAGCAGAAGGAAATAGAGGAAGAGGAAGAAAGAGTTGAGAGGAAAAAAAGTCAGACATTAGAGTACCAAAAAATGTGTCAGTAACTTAAGCCAGTCACTTAAGTAATTTCCCAGGCCTCAGTTTCCTCCCCTCTAAAGTGGAAGCAGTAGTATTATTTAACCAAAGTCTTCCTGACTAAATAAGCACAAGGAAAACCCAACTGAGAAGAACTGAGAAGGTGCCAGTAGAGCGTAAAGTCAATGATATCTCTTTCTTTCTTTCTTTCTTTTTTTTTTTTTTTTTGAGACAGGGTTTCTCTGTAGCTTTGGAGCCTGTCCTGGAACTAGCTCTTGTAGACCAGGCTGGCCTCGAACTCAAAGATATCCACCTGCCTCTGCCTCCCAAGTGCTGGGATTAAAGATATGCGCTGCCATGGCCCGGCTAATATCTGTCTCTTTCACAGAAGCACCTTTTTCCCCCTTGATTTCTCAAGATAGGGTTTCTGTGTGTAGCCCTGGCTGTCCTGGAACTCACTCTGTAGACCAACCTGGCCTTGAACTCACAGAGATCCCCTGCTGCCTCTGCTCCCCAGTACTGTGATTAAAGGCACATGCCACCACCACCAGGCCCACAAAAACACATTTTTTGTTTTTTGTTTTTTTTTTTTTTTTTTTCGAGACAGGGTTTCTCTGTGGCTTTGGAGCCTGTCCTGGAAACTAGCTCTTGTAGACCCGGCTGGTCTCGAACTCACAAAGATTTGCCTGCCTCTGCCTCCTGAGTGCTAGGATTAAAGGTATGCGCCTCCACCGCCCAGCCAGAAGCACATTTTTTTATATATTTATTTATTTATTATGTATACAATATTCACTGGGAATAGAAGCCAGGATCTCTAGAAGGAGAAGCAAGTGGTCTTAGTCACTGAGCCATCTCTCCACCCTCCCCCAACATATTTGAGATGAGGTCTCACTGTGTAGCCCTGGCTGGCCTCAAACTCAGAGGTTCACCAGCCTTTTCCTCTCAAGAGCTGGAATTTAAGGCATGTACGACCACACAGGGCTAATACTATTATTTTTAATGACAGTGATTTTGTGGTCAGTTTTAATTTTAAAAAAGCCTTTGCCACGTTCCTGATGTTCTTTTTCTTAGCTATTCTTAAACATGAATTGGTTCTTGTGAACCTTAAAATAATTTCCTCCAGTTTCAGGAGAAAAACATTAGAACATTAGGTTGGATTGCACTGGATGTATATATTACTTTAAGGTTTGGCAAGTTTGACAACTTTATAATGAAGAATGTAGTATGTATCATATATAATACCACAGCCCATAATGAAATACTTGGGTGTGTCTGCAGGAAATGTGTGCGCATTCACCCAAGGTGGATTATGTAAAAACTGTTTCTAGCCTCATGTTGGTCCATGTCAGGTTTTTGTGTTTGCAGTAGTCCTTTGCCTATTTCTAAATGTGTTTTCAATTTTCCTATTGTTTATCTGTGTGTAATAAAATACTTTTCCTGTCCACTACTTTTGGCCTTGATAGCTCGTATGTTCTCCTCTCCCTCTTTGGCTCCTTTCTCTCCCTCCCCTCTTTGTCCTCTCCTTTTCTCTCTTCTCCCCTTCCCTGCTCCCTCTCTTGGTCTCAAATAGCCTAAGCTGGCTTCGAACTTCTGATTCTCCTTTCTCTACCTGCCAAGTAGCAGGATTATAGGTATGTCCACAACACTGGCCTGAGTGGACTCTCTGTGCCATTCATGTTGTTCCTGTGCCTTTCTATTTATGTTTGTCAAATATACCTTAAAGTTTCTTTAATTTGCCACACCACGACCCCTACCCGCTTGATATTTGGAGGCAGGCTCTCACTATAAACCTTATGCCAGCTTTGGATTCAATGTGTAACCCATGCTGGCCTCAAACTTGTGATAGTCTTCCTAACTTCATCCTGCCAAGTACTGGGATCACAAGCATGAGCCACTCCACCCAGCTTAATTTTTTATATGAGTTTATTTGTTCTACGTCCCAGCTCGAGTTTCCCCTCCCTCCTCTCTTCCCAGTCCCTTCGCTCCCACCCCTCTTTGTTCCCACCACCAATCCACTCCTCCTCTATTGCTGTTTAAGAAAAGACAGGTCTCCCATGAGTATCAATAAAACATGGCATATCAAGTTGTAGTAAAGCTAAGCACCTCTCTGTGTATTAAGGCTGGGCAAGGCCACCCAGTATGAGAAGTAAGGTTCCAAAAGTCTGTAAAAGAGTTGGAGACAGCCCCTGTTCCCACTGTTAGGAGTCCCACAAGAGGACCAAGCTACACAACTGTAACATACATGCAGAGGGCCTAGGTCAGTCCTATGCGGGCGCCCTGGTTGTCAGTTCATTCTCTGTGAGCCCCCATGAGCGCAGGTTAGTTGATTCTGTGGGTTTTCTTGTGGTGTCCTTGACTCCTCTGGCTCCTACAATTCTTTCTCCCCCTCTTCTGCAGCATTCCCTGAACTCTGCCTAATGTTTGGTTGTAGATCTGCTTCTGTTTCCATCAGTTGCCGGATGAAGCTTCTCTGATGACAATTAGACTAGGCACCAATCTGATCACAGGAGATGGCCAGTTCATGCTACTTATCCGCTATTGTTAGGAGTCTAAGCTGGCGTTATCCTTGTAGCTTCATGTGAGATTCCCTTCTATCAGATTTTTACCTGACTCCAAAATGCACCCCCTTTCCAGTAGTGTCTTTCAGTACTCTACCCCCTACACACTGATCACTCCTGTTCCCATCTCCACCTGCCCTCAGTCCACTCAAAAAATCTCTTCTATTCCCCCTTCCCAGGGAGGTCCAGGTGTCCCCTATTGAGCCCTCCTTGTTCCTAGCCTCTCTGGGTCTGTGGATTGTAGCATGGTTATCCTTTACTTTACAGCTAATGTCTGCTTATGAGTGAGTACATACCATGTTTATCTTTCTGGGTCTTTGTTACCTCACTCAGCATGATTTTTTCCAGTTCCATCCATTTCCCTTTAGATTTCCTGATGTCCTTGTTTTTAACAGCTGAGTGATACTCCATTGTGTAAATGTATCACGTTTTCCTTATCCATTCCTCGGTTGGGAAACATGTAGGTTGTTTCCAGGTTCTGTTTATTACAAATAAAGCTGCTGTGAACACAGTTAAGCAAGTGTTCTTGTAGAATGACTGAGCATCCTTTGAATATATGCCCAAGAGTGGTATAGCCAGATCTTGGGTAGATTGATTCAACAGTTTTCTGAGAAACTGCCATTCTGACTTCCAAAGGGGCTGTACAAGTTTGCACTTCTACCAGTAATGGAGGAGAGTTCCCCTTGCCAGACAGCCTCTCCAGCATAAGCTGTCATTTGTGTTTTTGATCTTAGCCAGGTGTAAGATGGAATCTCAGAGTTGTTTTGTTTTGCATTTCCCTGATGGCTAAGGATGTTGAACATTTTAAGTATTTCTTGGCCATTTGAGAATCTTCTTTTTATTATTATTATTATTTTATTTAATTACTTTAAAAAATACCAATCCAAATTCCCACTTCCTCCCCTCCTCCCACTACCTCCACACACCCTTCCCCTAACCCCCCTCCAATCTTAAGAGAGGGCAAGGCACCCTGTCCTGTGGAAAATCCAAGGCCCTCCCTACTACATCTAGGTTGAGTAAGGTACACATCCAAAGAGAATAGGATTGAAAAAAGCCAGTACATGCAGTAGAGACAAATCCCAGTGCCATTGTCATTTGCCCCTCAGTCTGCCCCAACTGTCAACCACATTCAGAGGGTCCAGTTTTATCCCATGCTTGTTCATTCCCAGTCCAGTTGGAGTTGCTGAACTCCCATTAGCTCAGGCACATTGTCTCAGTGGGTGAACCCCTCATGGTCTTGACTTCCTTGCTCATACTCTCCCTCCTTCTGCTCTTCAACTGGACCTTGGGAGCTCAGTTCAGTGCTCCGATGAGGGTCTTTGTCTCTGTTTCCATCTGTTGTTAGCCGAAGGTTCTATGGTGATATTTAAGATATTAAGATATTTAAGATGGGCTAGAGCGATGGCTCAGTGGCTAAGAGCTTTGCTTGTTCTTCCAAAGGTCCCGAGTTCAATTCCCAGCAACCACATAGTGGCTCACAACCATCTGTAATGAGATTTGGTGCTCTCTTCTGGCCTGCAGGGATACATGCAGGCAAAACACCCTATATACAATAAATAAATTAAATTATTATTTAAAACAAAAAGATAATCATCAGTCTGACTACAGGGCAAGACCAGTTCAGGCACCCTCTCTATTGCTTAAGGACTTAGCTGGGGTCATCCTTGTGGAGTCCTGGGAATTTTTCTAGAGCCAGGTTTCTTGCTAACCCCAAATGGCTCCCTCAATCAAGATATCTCTTTCCTTGCTCTCATATCTGTCCTTCCTCCATCTCAACTATCCCATTCCCTCAAGCTCTCCCCAGCCCTCCCATTCTCCCCTCCTCTTCTCCTTCTCCTCCTGAAACTGAGAAGCTTCTGTAAAGCAAAGGACACAGTCAATAAGACAAAAAGACAACCTACTGAATGGGAGAAGATCTTCACCAACCCCACATCAGACAAAGGACTGCTCTCCAAAATATATAAAGAACTCAAGAAATTAGACAGTAAAATTCTAAATAACCCAATTAAAAATGGGGTACTGAACTAAACAGAGAATTCTCAACAGAAGAATTTCAAATGACCAAAAGATACTTAAGGACATGTTCAACTTCCTTACTATCAGGGAAATGCAAATCAAAACAACTTTGAGATACCATCTTAAACCTGTCAGAATGGCTAAAATCAAAAACACTAATGATAGCCTATGCTGGGGAGGATGTGGAGTAAGGGGAACTCTCATCCATTGCTGGTGGGAATGCAAACTTGTGTAACCACTTTGGAAATCAGTATGGCAGTTTCTCAGAAAATTGGGAGTCAACCTACCTCAGGATCCAGCAATACCACTCTTGGGAATATACCCAAGAGATGCCCAATCATACTACAAAAGCATTTGTTCAACTATGTTCATAGCAGCATTATTTGTAATAGCCAGAACCTGGAAACAACCTAGATGCCTCTCAACAGAAGAATGGATAAAGAAAGTGTGGCACATCTACACTAGAGTACTACTCAGCGGTAAAAAAACAATGACATCTTGAATTTTGCATGCAAATGGATGAAATTAGAAAACACCATCCTGAGATAACCCAGACCCAAAAATATGAATATGGTATGTACTCACTCATTAGTGGATACTTGCCTTAAACAAAGGACATTGAGCCTATAGTTTATGATCCTAGAGAAGCTAAGTAATAAGGTGAACCCAAAGAGGAACATATATAGATCCACCTGGAAATTGGAAGCAGACAAGATTGCCTGACAATCCCTTAGTACCATAAGAAAAAAAAGAAAAAGGAAAAAAAAAGATTGCCTGACAAAATTGGGAGCATGGGGGTGAGAGGTAGAAGAAAGGGGACATTTGAGAATCTTCTGTTGAGAATTCTGTTTAGATCTGTACCCCATTTTTAATTGGAGTATTTGATTTGTTGATGTCTAGTTTCCTGAGTTCTTTATATATTTTGGAGCTCAGCCCTCTGTCAGATGTGGGGTTGGTGAAGATTTTTTCCCATACACTAGGCTGCCGTTTTGTCTTATTGACCGTGTCCTTTGCTTTATAGAAGTTTCTCAGTTTCAGGAGGTCCCATTTATTAATTGTCAGTTTTAGTGCCTGTGCTATTGGTGTTCTGTTCAGGATGTTGTCTCCCATGCCAATGTGTTCAAGGCTATTCCCACTTCTTCTATCAGTTTCAGTGTATCTGGATTTATGTTGAGGTCTTTGATCAACTTGGACTTGAGTTTTGCAACCAGCTTAATTTTAAGTCTTTTATTTTTAAATATTTAAAATATATAATATTTTTATATATTTAAAAATATATAATATTTTAAATATTTTAAAATATTTATTATTTTATAAGTCAGGTGGTGGTAGTGCATCTCTTTAATCCTACCACTCAGAAGGCAGAGGCAGGCGAATCTCTGTGAGTTCAAGGCCAGCCTGGTCTACTGAGTGAGTTCTAGGACTGCCAGGACTACACAAAGAAACCCTGTCTCAAAAAAAACCCTCCAAAATATTTATTATTTTATGTGCCTGTATATGTGCTTGAGTGTATGTATGTATGTATCCCATGTGCATGCAGGTATCTGGGATGACTGGAACATGGCCCTGGAATTGGAATTATAAATGGTTAAGAGCCGCCCAATGTGGGTGCTGGAAACTGAACCCAGGTTCTCTGCAAGAGCACCAAGTCCTATTAACCACTGAGCTGTCTCTCCAGCATCATCAGGTTCTTGGTTGGTTTTAGGTATAACTTTTTTAAAGGGTTGAACCCAGGGCTTTGTATATGCTACGTAAGCACTCTACTTCTGAGCCACCTATCCACCACTCTTTTTTTAAAGTTTTGAGATAGGGTCACTCTTAGTCATTTTTCTATTACTGTGATAAGATGCCATAACTTTAAGGCAACTTAAATAGGAAAGTATTAAGAGTCTGTAGAGATTGCTCAGCAGTTAAGAGCACAGGCTGCTCTTCCAGAGGATCTTGGTTCAATTCCCAGCACCAGCATGGCATGTCACAACTGCTTGTAACTCCAGTTCTAGGGAATTCAACACCTTTACACAGATATACATGCAAGCAAAACACCAATGGACATAAAAAATAAAAATGAATCATCAAAAAAAATTTTTTTTTGGTTTTTCAAGACAGGGTTTCTCTGCAGCTTTGGAGCCTGTCCTAGAACTAGCTCTTGTAGACCAGGCTGGTCTCGAACTCACAGAGATCCGTCTGCCTCTGCCTCCCTAGTGCTGGGATTAAAGACCTGCGCCACCACCGCCCGGCTCATCAAAAATTTTTAATTAAAATGGAAATACTGGGTGCTTATAGTTTCACAGAGTTAGAATCCATGACCATCAGGCTTGGTGCTGAGGCAACAGCTGAGAGCTCACATTTTGATTTTGTCCGGCTGGGGAGATACTTAGTGGTTAGGAGCACTGACTGCTCTTCCAGAGGACCAGGGTTCAATTCCCAGCACCCACATGGCAGCTCACAGCTGTCTATTAACTTCAATTCCAGGGTACCCAACACCCATGGAAAAACATCAGTACAGGGAGGGTTAAAGGGGGGAGGGGAGCAGAGAAAAATGTAAAGCTCAATAAAAATCAATTAAAAAAGGGAAAAAACATCAATGCATATTAAAAAAAAGACTGACATTTTGGTTTTGTTTGTCTCTTTATGTAATTCCTGGCTGACTTCACTGTATAGACCAGGCTGGCCCAAGACTTACTGACATGCATCTGCCTCTGCCCCCCCAATTGCTGGGATTAAAGGCGGACACTACTATTCCCATCTTTTTTTTTTCTTTTCCTTTTTTTTTTTTTTTGGTTTTTTTGAGACAGAGTTTCTCTGTGTAACAGCCCTGACTATCCTGGAACTCGCTCTGTAGACCAGGCTGGCCTCAAACCCACAGAGATCCGCGTGCCCCTGCCTCCCGAGTGCTGGGATTAAAGGCGTGTGCCACCACCAACTGGCAGAAGTACTTTAATGATAAATATTGTATAATACACCTGGCTTGGTGATACATGTCTATAATCCCAGCACTCAGGAGGCAGAAGCAGGCAGCCTTTGTGAGTTTCAGGCCAGCCTAGTATATATAGCAAGTTTGAAACCAGCCAGGGCTGCAGCCCTGGTTGTCCTCACTATGTAGACCAGACTGGCCTCAAACTCAGTGATCTGCCTGCCTCTGCCTCCTAAGTGCAGAGATTAAAGGTATATGCCACCACACCTGGCCTAAAATGGTCTGAAGTTTTATTTTTAATTTTTTAAGATTTATTTTATGTGTATGGGTGTTTTGCCTGCATATATCTGTGCACCATATGTAGAAACCAGAAGAAGGGATCTGATTACTTGGAACTGGAGTTACAAATAGTTGTGAATTGCCATATAGGTGCTGGGAATTGAACCCCGGTCCTCTGGGATGGCAGCCAGTGCTCTTAACCACTGAGCCATCTCTCCAGCCCCTTGGTGAGTCATTTCTTTACATTATACTTGTTTCCTGTTTAAGTTCTTCACCTGATCTTTTATTCTCTTCATTTTTTTGGTATTTGCATATTGGATCTCCCAAGCTTGAGTTCCAGGTCTTTTTACATTTTTGCCAAAATCATGTAACCTTAATTCTTTGTTTTCCAAGACAGGGTTTCTCTGTAGCTTTGGAGCCTGTCCTGGAACTAGCTCTGTAGACCAGGCTGGCCTTGAACTCACAGAGATCTGCCTGCCTCTGCCTCCTCAGTGCTGGGATTCATGGCACACGCCACCACCGCCCAGCCGTAACCTTAATTCTATTTTACAGTAGTTTCTTAATTTGGTAAGTAGTACAGCCTTCATCTCACCTGGAAAGTGTTTTAATGTTTTAGCAAGACCACACTGGCAGCTGTTTGGGTGGGAGGCACACAAAAGGAGCTAGTTAGGAAGCAGCAGTCTGAGGTCTCTGGGGTAGGTGGCTCACAGAGGGTCACAAGGTGGACGAACAATGAGTTGGTGTTGAAATGTGTTTTACATATATAAGCCACAGGGTTTGGCAGCTCTGGGCTTGGGGGACTGAGGGAATGGGAGGGGCCAGGGATAAGTGAAGGTTACTGGCACTTGAACAATTGAAGGAAAAGGGAATGGCTGTGCTGGGAAGGGTTCTCTGCCTCTCCTTTGTGGCCCCTTAGTTTTGTACCCTCAGAGATATTTATGCAGAGGCAGTGGCTTTAGATTTGACCTTTCTCTTTAGCTCTGTGGAAGAAAGGACTATGAGTCATGAAAATGCTACTTAGGGGTCCCATTGGCCTGCAAATGGCAGTGAGAGAAACAAATAGAAGTTGATTTGTTTCATGTAGTTATATGCTTCATAGAATTATCCATATAAAGGAATTGACCATTGGATATTGTTAGCTTTTGCAACACGGTGATACCAGTTGATAGCTATTACAATTCTTTTTTTTCCTTTGGTTTTTGAGACAGGGTTTCTTTTATTTATTTATTTATTTATTTATTTATTTATTTATTTATTTATTTATTTATTATGTATACAATATTCTGTCTGTGTGTATGTCTGCAGGCCAGAAGAGGGCACCAGACCTCATTACAGATGGTTGTGAGCCACCTTGTGGTTGCCGGGAATTGAACTCAGGACCTTTGGAAGAACAGGCAATGCTCTTAACCACTGAGCCATCCCTCCAGCCTGAGACAGGGTTTCTTTGTGTAGCCCTGGCTGTCCTGGAACTCACTCTGTAGACCAGGCTGGCCTTGAACTCACAGAGATCCTCCTGCCTCTGCCTTCTGAGTTCTGGAATTATAGGCATGCACCACCACATTGGGCAATAAATGTAATTTAAATTTAAAAAATGAGGCTAGAGAGATGACTAACTGGTTAAGACCAACATATTGTTCTTCCAGAGGCCCCAAGTTTGGTTCCCAGCACCCTTGTCAGATGGCTCACAACTGCTGATAATTCCAGCTCCAGGAGAGAGGAGACCTTCTCTTGAATCCCATGGGTATCTCCGATTTACATGCACATACCCCAATGCAAGCACACATATATATATACACAGAATTCAAAAGAAAACAAATCCTTTTATTTTTATTTATTTATTTATTTTTTTGTTTTGTTTTTTTGTTTTTCGAGACAGGGTTTCTCTGTGGCTTTAGAGTCTGTCCTGGAACTAGCTCTTGTAGACCAGGCTGGTCTCGAACTCACAGAGATCCACCTGTCTCTGCCTCCCGAGTGCTGGGATTAAAGGCATGCGCCACCACTGCCTAGCAACAAATCCTTTTAAAAAAGAGTGTTTGCTCTTCTTTCAAGGGCCCTGCGTTTAGTTCCCAGCACCCACATATAGTGGCTCACTACCTCTAGCCACAGGGGACCCCAAGACTTCTGAGTCTGCAGTTACCTACACTTATGTGCGTATACCTCCAAAAAGACACATAATTCAAAGGAAAAGTGAAAGAAAATCTTGCCTTCTATGGAGCTAAAGCAGTTTAAGAGCACTGGCTGCTCTTCCAGAAGACACAGGTTCAATTCCAAGCATCCATGTGGCAGCTCACAACTGTCTGTAAGTCTAGTTCCAAGAGATCTTGATGCCCTCTTCTGGCCTTCCTGGGCACCAGGCATGCATATGTCACACAGATATACATGCAGGCAAAAACTCATACACATAAAAAATTATTTTTAATTTTAAATTTAAAAAAGGATTCTTGAGCCAGGTGGTAGTGGCGCACGCCTTTAATCCCAGCACTCGGGAGGCAGAAGCAGATGGATTTCTGTGAGTTCGAGGCTAGCCTGGTCTAGAGAGCGAGTTCCAGGACAGGATCCAAAGCTATATAGAGAAACCCTGTCTTGAAAAAACAAAACAAAAAAAGGATTCTTGAACTTACCCCTCAGGTGACAATTGCTGCTGTAGCCACATCATATCTGAAGTGAGAAGAGAGATGACGAAGAGCTCCTAAGGGAAGGGGGAGAGGATAATAGAATACATGTGACATGGAAACAGGAGACCAGCAAGAGGAGGGCAGCGGGAAGGGGGAGGAATAAGAACAAAGTATTTTCATATGTGTTTATGGAAATGTCATAATGAAGCCCATTACTTTGTATGCTAACTTAGAAAACTTAATTTAAAAAAGAAAAAGGGGGCCTAATGTAGAGATGGCTCAGACGTTAAGAACACTGGCTGCTCTCCCAAAAGATTCAGGTTCAATTCCCAGCACCTAGATGGCAGCTCACAACTGTCTGTAGTTCCAGTTCCAGGGAACCTGACACCCATGGCAAAACACCAATGCACATAAAATAAATAAATTTTAAAAGTATGTCATATGAAACTGTAAAAAATATTAAAAGATAAGATAGGAAACCATAGCCGGGCGGTGGTGGCACATGCCTTTAATCCCAGAACTTGGGAGGCAGAGGCAGGCAGATCTCTGTGAGTTCGAGACCAGCCTGGTCTACAGAGCTAGTTCCAGGATAGGCTCCACAAAACTGCAAGGGGGAAATAAATGTAGAGAAGGAAGAAATCTCTGCTGATGTTCATGGACCAGGAGTGGCTAAGGTCAAGCATAGAATGGTTTCCTTTGTCAAACATACACAACTACTTCTCCACCAATACTTTTTCCAAGATATGTCTAGGCTTTGGTGTAAGGTTAATGAGGCTATGATCCTAGAAATAGTAATCTACCATTTCCCAGCTATAGAATCTTGGTCATTAACTAGTTGTTCCAAACCTTTTTGGTTATTTTCTGTTAAACAGGAATGGTAATAGCACCTTCTATCATTTTGGTGGCGAGAACTATCATCGATGTAAGATGTGGAGTGTATGCGCTCAGACTTTGGTGTTTTAAGGAGACTGCTTCTTTGTTCCCGGCTGCTCAGCCCCAAAATAACCACACAGAAACTGTATTAATAAGTCACTGCTTGGCCTATTAGCTCTTGCTTCTTATTGGCTAGCTCTTAATTTAACCCATTTCTATTAATCTGTGTATTGCCACATGGCAAGGTTCCATCCGGTGTCTGTCTCTGGTGGGGCTACATGGCTTCTCTCTGACTCCGCCTTCTTTCTCCCAGCCATTCTGCCCTGCCAGGCCCAAGACAGATTCTTTATTAAGCAATGGTATTCACAGCATACAGAGGGGAAGCCCACATTACTCTGGGCCTGGGCTTCATATTCCACTTCTTTCATTCACTAGGTGTGGGACCTTGAACAAGTATAGACCCATTTCCTCATCAAAAATAAATCCAAGAGGGGTGGCCACATCTATAGTCCTTTAATTCTAGGTATTGGGGAAGCTAAGGCATAAGTTGGTTCAAGGCCTGCCTGTACTAGAATAAGTTCAGGGACAGCCTGGATAACTTAATGAGATACTGTTTCAAAAAAGGTTTTTTAAAGAGGTCTCATGATGTAGCTCAGCAGTAGAGCACTGGTATAGAACATGTGATGCCCTGGGTTTGATTTCCCAGGATTATCCCATCCACACACACAAATAAATATATTTTAAAAATAATACTAGCTAGTATTTCCAGAGAACTGAGTATCTGAAGGTCAGAGGACAACCTCCACCATGGGATTGAACTCGGGTTATCAGACTTGGTGGCATGTGCCTTTACTCACTGAGCCATCTCACTGACCACGAGGTTTATTTTTTATTTTGTTTTGAGACAAGGTCTTACTATGTAGCTCTGGCTGTCCTGAAACATTTTTTGTAGACCAGGATGGCCTCAAACTCACAGAGATCTACCTGCCTTTGCCTTCCAAGTGCTGTACCACCAGGCCATCATTTTTTTTTAATGAGATAGAATCTCCTAGCCCAAGCACTGGCCTTGAATTCTCCATCTTCCTACCTCAGCCTCCAAAGTAACTGAGATTACAGACCTGCACTGCCAGGCTCAATAGATATTATTTTTTCTTAAGGTTAATCCATTGCTTCAGTGCCTTGCAATAAATATTACTTAAATCATTGAAATATTAAAGACTTCCCTGCCATTTTGTGAAACATTTCTCATGTAAGAACTATTCATAGCTGATTTTTTTTTAACATTAGTTGGATGATACAGGAAAGAGGGAATAAACATAGTTTATTACCTGGCATGTAGCTAGGCTTTAGAAAAGGAACCCAGCCCTGTGATCTGGGTTCACATACCTGTTCTTATAGTGCTTCACTCTGTGTGCTCAGGCCCATTGCTGGAAGATTGGGACATAATTAGCCCCAAAGATGTCATTGGATCCGATGTGCTACTGGCTGAGAAGCGTTCTTCACTGACGACAGCTGCCTTGCCTTTTACACAATCCATCCTCTCTCAGGTGATTTCAGGAGACTGGGGGGCCCCAGCTGGGGTTGGAGGGAAAGGCCTATCTGGAACTCCCATTCCAGAGCTTGCTGGTTGGCATCTGTCCTATCCTGCACAGGGACCTGCAGCTTCTTTTCCTCCTTCCTTGCCAGGTGGGCCGTACATTGTCTAAGGTCCAGCAGGTGCTGAGTTGGTCATATGGGGAAGATGTCAAGCCTTTCAAGCCCCCTCTGAGCGATGCTGAGTTTCACACATACCTGAATCATGAAGGCCAGCTCTCCCGTCCTGAAGAGTTGCGTTTGCGGATCTATCATGGTGGTGTGGAGCCTTCCCTTCGAAAAGTGAGCCCCCTCGGTCACTCATCACTCTGTGGTGGCTCATGAGAGACATTCAGTAGAACACACTGTCATAGGTAGGGTAGAGAGATTCCAAGGACAGAGGTTCTATTTCAGGTACGTCAGTGGCAGGAAGACAGACTACCACAAGGACAGAGGCCACAAAAGACAGGGTGGGTGGTGACTAAAGACATGGGTATGGCAGCTCACTAGATGAAGCTCAGCTTCATCTCCTTTTGTCTCTGGCTAGGTGGTATGGCGGTACCTCCTGAATGTGTACCCAGATGGGCTGACAGGCCGTGAGAGGATGGACTACATGAAACGGAAGAGTCGCGAGTACGAGCAGCTCAAAAGCGAGTGGGCCCAGCGAGTGAACCCCGAGGACCTGGAATTCATCCGCAGCACAGTCCTCAAGGATGTGCTTCGTACAGACAGAGCCCATCCCTACTACGCAGGGCCTGAGGATGGCCCACACCTACGTGCCCTGCATGACCTGCTTACTACCTATGCTGTTACCCATCCACAGGTATCATACTGCCAGGGCATGAGTGACCTGGCATCACCCATCCTTGCTGTCATGGACCATGAAGGGCATGCTTTTGTATGCTTTTGTGGCATCATGAAGCGCCTGGCTGCCAACTTCCATCCTGATGGTCGTGCCATGGCCACCAAGTTTGCCCACCTCAAGCTGCTATTGAGACATGCTGACCCAGACTTTTACCAGTACCTACAAGAAGCAGGAGCTGATGACCTCTTTTTCTGTTACCGCTGGTTACTGCTGGAGCTTAAGCGCGAATTTGCCTTTGATGATGCTCTCCGAATGCTAGAGGTCACCTGGAGTTCACTGCCCCCTGACCCTCCTGAACATGAAGTGGAACTTGTTGGACCTCCGAGCCAAGTGGCAGACACTGGCTTTGGTAGTCACAGGGGACGGCCAGTACGTCAGAGGCACATGCTGAGGCCTGCTGGTGGAGGAAGCAGTGCTTTTGAAGATGCTGTTGTCCACTTAGCCACATCTAGCCAGGGACCCAGTGGTGGGGGACGTCTCCTGAGACAAGCCAGTCTGGATGGTCTCCAGCAACTCAGGGATAACATGGGCCCCAGGAAGGACTTTCTAGCCCAACTAGCCCACCCATCTACCCTCATTAGCTCCAAGTCCCTCTCTGAGCCCTTGCTAAACTCCCCAGACCCACTCCTCTCCTCCTCTTCTCGGCCTGATTCCCCATCTTCTTCATCTCCTCCATCTACCCAGGAGGCTTCTCCTTCTGGTGACATAGCTATAGGATCCCCCTTGATGCAAGAGGTAGGGTCTCCCAGAGATCCCGGGAAGTCCCTACCACCCCCACCTCCAATGGGCCTTCCCCCACCCCAGGAGTTTGGCCGAGGGAACCCATTCATGCTCTTCCTCTGCCTGGCTATCTTGCTGGAGCACCGTGACCATATCATGCGCAATGGGCTGGATTACAATGAGCTAGCCATGCATTTTGACCGCCTGGTGCGGAAACACCATCTAGGGCGTGTCTTACGCAGGGCCAAGGCTCTCTTTGCTGATTATCTGCAGTCTGAAGTGTGGGACTCTGAAGAGGGGGCTGAGGCCACAGCTCCATCTTGATTGTAATCCTTCCAGCTTTCCAACCCCAATGGTACTCCATTCTTTTTGCCTTGAGGGTCTACACGAGGCATTATTCCCTGCCTGCCATCCCCAGACATGTTGGAGCCTGGGGCCCTCTCACTGAGTTTGAGTGTGTGTGGCTCAGTGTTGGCACTGCCCACAGAGGCTATGGCCTCTTCTGTTTTTGTTTTATTTCTAAACTATACTTTACACACACAAAGATCACTGTGGCACGTGTATTTTTCTACTTCCTGGATATTATAGAAGTTACTGTGGGCTCTTTGGTTGATGGGACTGAAATAACTCAATTGATTTAGAGCGGCTCCTGCTTTCTCTGCCACGGGAGTAGCTGTTGAAAACCAGGTATTGGCAAACCCGGCCCAGGGACTGCTCTAGAAAAGGCTAAATCTATGTTTGTTTGATTGCTTGGTTGGTTTTTGGGGTGTATCTGCCTGTCTAGAATATAAAGGTCTATTTGATATCTGTGAATGTTATTTCAGGACCAGGCACAAAAAGATGAGGAAGAGTTTCTCGCTCAAAAAGAGGCAAGATTTAAAAAAAAAAAAAAAGAGGCAAGATTTGTGCCAGACGTGGTGGCACACACCTTTAACCCCAGCACTCAGGAGGCAGAGGCAGATGAATCTCTGAGTTCAAGGCCAGCCTGGTCTACAGAGAGTTCAAAAAAAAAAAAACCAAGAAAAAGAAAAGAGGCAAGATTTACTACAAAAACTGGGAATTTGTGGCCTAAAAAGAGAAACTTTTAGGCCACTCATCATTTCTAGAATCCACTCTTTTCTGGGGGCCTTTCCAGTACATGATGCTGGCAGCTCTGAGCAGAGGTCTAAGGTTTTTAGCTTTCCACGTGCTTTGACACCAGCTTATGGGACTATGCTATGCCATGCTTAGAGCTCTAAGCTATGTTTCCAGCTGATGGATATCCATTTCAGCATATTGCCACTAATATGGGTAAGAAAAACCAAGCACTGATAAAACTTGAGCCCTAAAACAGTTTGCCTAAATCTTTGCAAGATAATGATAAAAATCAGGTCCTTGGGACTGAGAGATGGATGGCTCAGTTTCTAAGAATACTTATTACTCTTGCAGAGACCTGCATTCAGTTCTGAGCACCAACATGGTGGCTCACAACCATCCATAACAACAGTTCCAAAAGATCTCTCTTAGGACCTCTGTGGTCACCAAGCATGCACATGGAATATATACATGCATGCAAGCAAAACACTCATTTGTGTAATAAAATAAATCTAAAAAAAAAAAAAGGTCAGGTCCTTGATCAGGCTGCAGTGATCTGCACATATTTCCTAGCTACTTGGGAGATGAAAGGAGAATCACAAGTTCAAGTCTACCCTGGGCTACAGAGTGAAAAATCTGTCTCATAAAAGGCAACCCCTCTTCCCTGCTTACCTAATCAGAATGTGGAGGAGCTTCTCTCAAGGAAACTGTCTTGTACTAAGGATATGATAGATGGTGGATGAGCTAACTGGGGTCCCCACATCATGACCTAGCTATGCCAGGTCTGACTAGAAGTTATGCTGCCAGAGATGATGGAACATCAAGGAAAATATCTGCTTGTCCCCTGCCACATTACCATGTGGGTGAGGGTGACCCTTATAAGGTTCTTATCCCCTACTATTGGTGGGGAAGGGGTAGTCACCAGCACAAGGCTATCTTTTTGTGTGCAGGGTATTCAAACAGTGGACCTACCAAGTGTGCACTGAATAAGGGGCTTGGACCCCATGGGGGTTATCCATAATAATAAAAGTGTAAGGGCTTTCTGGGGACTTTATATTTATTTATTTATTATGTATACAATATTCTGTCTGTGTGTATATCTGCAGGCCAGAAGAGGGCACCAAACCTCATTACAGATGGTTGTGAGCCACCATGTGGTTGCTGAGAATTGAACTCAGGACCTTTGGAAGAGCAGGCATTTGCCACCAAGCCTGATAAGCTGAGTTTGATCCCCAGGACTCACTTGGTGAAAAGAGAGAACTGACTCCTGTACGTTTTCCTCTGACCACCACATGTACCCCCCTCCATTACACAAAATGCATAATGTAATAAAAAAGAGGTTTTTTTTAGAGCCAGGCAGAAGTGGCACAAACTTTAATCCTGGCACTCGGGAGGCAGAGGCAGGTGGCTCTCTTGAGTCCACCCTGGTCTACAGAGCAAATTTCAGGACAGCCAGGGCTATGCAGAGAAATTTTGTCTCAGAAAACCAAAAATGCACGTGTATATATTTTTATGTATATTATACATATGTGTTTGATATTTGTGTATATAATATATACATGCATAAAATACAAATATATTTTATATGTATATATACACACATATAATATATACATACCCTGTAGACCAGGCTGGCCTCAAACTCACAGAGATCTGCCTGCCTCTGCCTCCTGAGTACTGGGATTAAAGGTATGGACCACCCAGTTATACATATATTTTAAAGAAAACATGGGTTCCAGAAATTGTAGCACAGCTCTGAGACCCATGAGGACATAAAAAGCAGTCTTTTTTCTTTTTAATATCAGTCTTTTATTCATCTTTTAAAAATTATTTGCTTTTAATGCAGTGGGGTTTTTTTGTTTTGTTTTTTTTTGGGGGGGGGGTTTCGAGACAGGGTTTCTCTGTGGCTTTGGAGCCTGTCCTGGAACTAGCTCTGTTGACCAGGCTGGCCTTGAACTCACAGAGATCCACCTGCCTCTGCCTCCCGAGGGCTGGGATTAAAGGCGTGCGCCACCACCGCCCGGCCAATGCAGTAGTGTTTTGCCAGCATGTCTGTATGAGAGTGTTGGAGTTACTGGAACCAGAGTTACAGACAATTGTGAGCTACCATATGGGTGCTGGAAATTGAACCTGGATCTTTTGGAAGAGCAGCCAGTGCTCTTAACTGCGGAGCCATCTCTTTAGCTCCATAGAAGGCAAGTCTTGAACTGGTATGTTTTGAGAGACAGGTGGCTGGAGGCAGCAAATACAGTCTATGTTAGGGGAAAATGCAAGCTATTATGGCTCTTACCGTTTCTCCGTGTTGCGTTGGAGAAGTCTTTGCCTGTTTTCTCTTACTGAAGAAATTCAGTGGATAATCCAGCTCTTGCTGGAGGACCAGAATTCTATACCCAGGACCCACAAGGTAGGAGAGAAACTTACTGAAAGTTGTCCTCTGATGTCAACATGTGTTCTCTCTCTCTCTCTCCTTCCTCCCTCCCTCTCTCTCTCCTCATCTTTCATACACACATACAAAATTACAAGACAGAGAAGATTCATACAGATAAGGAAGGTATGTCTGCCACAAACACATTTTAAGCTTGAGATATAGAGAGCTATAGGTATAGTAATATTGATATAATATTAGTTCCAGGACAGGCTCCAAAGCCACAGAGAAACCCTGTCTCGAAAAACAAAAAAAAAAAAAAAAAAAAAAAAAGACCATGGGCAAAATCAACTGGGGAGGAAAGGGTTTATTTCGCCTTACAGCTTTCATCATGAAGGAAAATCAGCAGGCACCTGGAGCAGGAACTGACGCAGAACTTCTGGAGAGGGAGGGATGCTGCTTTATTAGACAGGATTCCCTGGAGTCACAGAACTTAGAGATTAATCTCTCTATATAAAGATGGGGATTAGGGCTGGAGAGAAGGCTCAGAGGTTAAGAACACTGATTGTTCTTCCAGAGGTCCTGAGTTCAATTCCCGGCAACCACATGGTGGCTCACAACCATCTGTAAAGAAATCTGGTGCCCTCTTCTGGCCTGCAGGCACACATGCAGACAGAACACTGTAAAGAAAATAAATAAATAAATCTTAAAAAAAAAAAATAAGGGGATTAGAATGGTTTACAGGCTGGAGCCCAACAATGGCTGGCTGGGAATGGAAAGTTCAAGAACCCAGTAGTTGCTCAGTCCACAAAGCTGCCAGTCTCAGCTGGTCTTCAGCATATGCTGGAATCCTGAAGAAGTAGGCCCTAATGTTAGTAGAGGAATGAATGGTCTTGCTAGCAAGGTGAAGGCAAACAAAGAACAAAAACTTCCTTCTTCCATGTCCTCATACAGGCTTCCAGCAGAAGGCGTGGCCCAGATTAAAGGAGTGTCTCCCCACCTCAAGACCCAGACATGTATCTTCCAGCCTCAAGATGTAGATTAGAAGTAGACCTTCCTACTTCAAATTAAGCAAAACTTCCCCTACTGGTGTGCCCTCCATTTTGGATTTTGTTCATTCCAGATGGGCTCACATTGTCAACCAAGAATAGCCATCACAGCTTTTTACTGGCTTGCTCTCTATGCCTTGTTCAGCTTATACAACCTAGAACCATCTGCCCAGGGATGGCACTGCCCACTGTGGACTGGGCCCTCTTTCCATCTATCATTTTTCAAGAAAATGTGCCATAGGCTTGCTTACAGCCCAATAAAATGGAAGCATTTTCTCATATGGGGTTCCCTCTGCCCAGACAACTTTTGTCAAGTTGACCAAAAAAAAAAAAAAAAAAAAAAAACCACCAAAAAACGAATATATAACTTAAATGGAAAATGTGCCTTTTATATTAACAGTTAAAAACTTCGATACCAAGTTTTTAGGGCACAAAGAGCATCAATATTAAAGGTTGCAGGTGTGGCTAAGTGTTAGAATACTTGCCTAGAATGTATAAGGCCCAGTTAGAGCCTCAGCACTACGAAAAGGTGTGTGTGTGTGTGTGTATTCTTTGAGCATATGTAATAAAACTAGCAATAACAAGACACTAGATAAAAAATAACTCCCAGTTTTGAGACACTAATCCTTAGATGAAAGACAAAATAAATATTTAAGATAATGAAAGTATTGCATGCAAAGTTCGTGGAGCAAAGAAAATTTGATTAATAAAAGAAAATATATAGTTTTAAACACATTCATCAAGAAAGAAAGGAGGGGCTGGAGAGATTGCTCAGTGGTTAAGAGCACTGGCTGCTCTTCCAGAATTCAATTCCCAGCACCCATATGATGGCTCACAAGCTTCTATAGCTTCAGTTCTAGGGGATCCAGTGCCCTCTTCCAGTGCCTATAGACACCAGATACATATGATGCACAGACATGGATGCAAGCAAAACACCCATACACATAAAAATAAATGAATACATTTTTAATTTTATGTTTTAAAGGAGCCACACATGGCAGCTCACACCTGTAGTCCCAGCTCTAATGAAGCTAAGGCAGGAGGACTGTTGTGACTTAAAGGACAACTTGAGCTAGACAGTGAGTTCCAGGACAGCAATACATTACATGAGTTCCATTACATAGCAATACATGAGGGAGGAAGAGAGAAAGAGATAGATGATCTAAGCATTCAACTCAAGAAATCAAGCTTGGTGGCTTAGGCCTTTAATTCTAGCACTTGGAAAGCAGGGGAATCGCCATGAGTTTGAGGCTGTCCTGGGCTACACGAGACCCTGTCTCAAAGAAAAGAACAAACAAAAGCTGGGTGTGGTAGTACATGCCTTAAATCTTAGTACTTAGAAGAAAGAAGCAGGGCAGATCTCTGTAAATTTGAGGCCAGCCTGGTCTATATAGCAAATTATTGGTCTGTAGCATGAATAATAAAAACCCAGAGACAGATATTGGAGTTCAACCTGAAGATCAGAAAAGCAAAGCAGCCAAGTCACTAGAGGGCTCTTACCTGTATGAAATCTTCAGACTGAAAAAGAGCAAGTTCCTGTCTTATTGTGCCTTATAGTCCTCTCTAGTGCTAGATTACAGGCATGCACCACCACCGCCGGCCTGTGTGGCTAACTAGTGTGGCTGCTGGCATTAAAGGTGTGTGCCACCACTGCCTGGCCTGTATGACTGATTAGTGTGGCTGTTTTGCATTCTGATCTTCAGGCAAGCTTTATTTATTAAAATACAAATGAAATATTACTACACTGGTCAGCCGGGGTTACATAGTAAGACCCTTCCCCAAAAGCAAAATAAAATCCACAGTGATCTCCAATGTCATCCCAGAGACTGAAGCAGGAGGATGACTTGAGCCCAGGAGTTTAAGGCCCCCTTAGGAAGTTAGCAAGATCCCAGTTACAAATATAAAGTTGGTCATGCACATCTGTAGTACTAGGCAGGAGGATAGAGAGTGCGAAGCTATCCTGGTTTATGTAGTGAGTTCCAGGCCAACCTGGAATACATAAAGAGACCCTGTCTTTAAATAAAAGAAAGACATTTCATGCTCTTTGTTAGGAAGATTCTGGTGATGTATTGGTCTTTACTTTTTTGTTTTGTTTTGTTTCTCGAAACAGGGTTTCTCTGTGGCTTTGGAGCCAGTCCTGGAACTACCTCTTGTAGACCAGGATGGCCTCAAACTCAGAGAGATACGCCTGCTTCTGCCTCCCGAGTGCTGGAATTAAAGGCGTGCGCCACCACTGCCTGACCCAAGATGCCAAATCTTAGTGGGAGCAGCATCAGTGTGCACATAGCTTAAAACCACAGATAATATCATGGTGTTATTCCCAGAATCTTTACATAAAATGCAATTCCAAAAAAAAAAACCCACCCAATTTCTGTTTGCTTGTTTCAATACAGGGTCTCACTATGTAGCTAAAGTTATCTTGGAACCTGTTAAAAGCCTCAACTTCATAATCCTGCGTCAGTTTCCTGGCTCAATGGCACAGTAAAACCAGACACAGTTTTCCCTTCTGCTGGGATATAAGTCAAGGAACTTGCACATACTAGGAAAGCACTCTACCACTGAGCTAAATTCCATACAAGGGTTGAGGACCTTAAACTAAAAGCAAAACAGGAAACTAAAAGCTAACAGAATAAGGTGTAGACGAGTATCTTTGGGACTTGGCGGGAAAAGGATTTCTTTAAAAAAAAAAAATAGACAAGTTGGTTGTGATTCCAGCACTGGAGAAGCTGAAGCAAGAGGTTTATGAGTTTCAAGCTGTCCTGAGCATAGTGAGGTGTAGATTATAGTGTGAGAAATGATTAAATCAAAAATTAAATGTACTTAACTAAGGATACTACTTAAAATTTAATAACACTATAATCTCTGAAAATCCCTGAGAAATATGGGAATAAGCCTAACAGGAACCATAGGTGAATAGCATCTGAAGGTTAACAAATCTATTTGTGTTGGGGTTGGTGGTGGACTGGGGAACAGGCCTTTACAATGTTGAACAAATTCATTCTATGAGTGAAAAATGTAGAGTTCCTGAAGGCAAGCAAGTTATTATTAGACACTTGAAGGCCGGGAAAGACCAAATTGTCAGGCAGTGGACTCAGACACTACTTGCTTTGGATTTCACCATATATTGCAAAACTCAATCTTCTGGATCAAGAGTATTACCCTGAATAGAGAGCAAAATTGATTCTGTGGGTTGTATTTGCATCCACCATTTGACGACAAAATACCTGTTTTGCTGAAGGTCTATCAGGCTTAAAGAGGCTATCAGATAAGGATGAGAGCTGAAGCCAGAGTTGAGAAGGGAAAGGGTCCCATAACATGGCTAGGTGGTGGGCAGAGATGAATAAAGGGGTAATAGGAGTTAAGCCCTCAGAAATGTAAGGTCTCACATCAAGAACTCTGAAGGTGATAATTTTAGGGACATGGAGGGATAAAACATTGGGCCCTTAAGGATATGAGGTTAAAGGAGTAGAAAAGTAATTAAGATTGATTGCTGTTCATTGGCACTGATTTACTGTCAACTAAGACTTCCTATCAAAGGAAAGAAATTACATCAAAGGTCGTAAAAATGACGTCACGGAGGAAAAGGCTATATGAATCAAACCGTTTGTAGAAGGAAATGGGGGCCAAGTCTAAGCTGGTACAGAGATGCTTACTTTAGGATGCAGTGAACATGTCATAAAGTTCGCCTCTATTCCCGGAAGCGGCAAGTCGAATTGCTTCCTCCGCCTTCTTCTCCCTCTACCCACCCCCCGCTGGCCTTAACCAATGAGCACTCACGCCGGGGCGCGCTGGGGGACGTTCTGTGACGTGTCTGCTACGCACGCTTTATCAGGCGTCTTCCCGCGCGACAGCCTCTCTGTTCTCCCGGTTCCTTCGAGCCCTCTGTGTCTTCAGCCTTTTGGCTTTTAATTTTCCAGGTAAGCAGCATTTGTCTCGCGCACAGTGGTCGTCGGTCGCCTCAATTTCCTTGTCGCCAGGGGCGGGAGGCGAGAGTAGGAAGACTAGCGGCTGACAAGTAGGTTTGAGCTTCTCCCAGGAGGGCGAGTCTCGGGCTCGAAAGAGGAAAAAAAAAACAAAACTCCCAATTGGGAGGCTGGCGTGCTGCATCCGAATGGGAGGCTGGGTTGTTGGCGGCGGTGACCACGCGACAGTCTATGCCGGCTGGCTTTTCCCACGTGACCGCCGCCATCTTGTTCTGCGGGGAAAGGAAATGCAATGCTGTTTTAGGCCTGCACGACCATACAAAATGACGGGTGTGGTAGCATGGGATGTTGTGGGCATGCGCAGTATCGGTCGTAAAATGGCGGACGGGTTCGTTCTGCTTATTAGTTCCCGCTTTTTCTGCTCCTGAGTCTCTTTCCATTTGATTTATTGCTCTTAACCCACTTTTTGTGTTCGCTGTAATTCTCAGTCTTCGGGCGTTTGACATCTCACTGCTTCCCCAATATTCCACATGCTCGCCCTATAGGATTTACATTTTGCCATGTCTTCTGAAGAAGGGAAACTCTTCGTGGGAGGGCTCAATTTCAACACCGATGAGCAGGCACTCGAAGACCACTTCAGCAGCTTTGGGCCTATCTCTGAGGGTGAGCCATGACCCGGGTCACGGGTTGAGGGTTGGCAGATAAGAGCTAGTATAGTCTGGGGATTATAATTATAACCTTAACTTCCCATGTTTCTAAAGTAAAGCTAGGCTGAGAAAAATCTAATGGGATACAGGACTTGGGTGGGTGGCCATTTTGCTTGCCACTTAAATGTTTGGGGCGTTAACATTTACATTTCTGTCCCTTCCCCCAGTGGTTGTTGTCAAGGACCGGGAGACTCAAAGATCCCGGGGTTTTGGCTTCATCACCTTCACCAACCCGGAGCATGCCTCAGATGCCATGAGAGCCATGAATGGAGAGGTGAGGCCTCCTGCCTGCAGAGAAACCTTCTCCCTGTCTGCCACTTTCTCCGTTCTTTCTGTTTTCCCTCTATGTCTGCCAGGGGCAGCGTGGCCACGAAGCCCCGCAGTGTCCACTCACAGGAGCATGACATGCCTTCTGTTCTAGGGGGTGGAGGGCAGCGGCACACAGAGCCGGGCTGCCTGGGAGGCGACGACTGGTCCTGCATGAGGCCGAGAAGCCACCTGTGGATGGTTGACCTGCCCTGGGCTTAGGTAGTAGAGTCTGCAGACCTGTGGGCCTGGCCCGGAGAGGACCTCGTGAGTCTTCTGGGATGGACTCTGAAGCCTCAAACCAAGAGAGGTGTCTAGCCCTAATAGTCGGGCAGCTTAGAGGAGTGGGGAGGAGAACTCAGCCTGATTCAGTCAAGATGTAAGTAGTAGCAGGGGAGCACGGTGGATTCAGGTCGTTTGTGGGATTATGTAGCTCCTGGTGAAGCTACTCTGGTCAGAGGAGCTTGTTTGGAACGTGGCACCCAGAATTTGGTGCCCAGCAGGAATTTCTGGGCTCTTGTCCACCTGCCTGTGCCCATTCTTCTTTGTCTTTACTCTGACTGACTGACTGGCCTACCTTGTGTCTGTCTCCTTCCCACACCTAGTCTCTGGATGGGCGCCAGATCCGTGTGGACCATGCAGGCAAGTCTGCCCGGGGAACCAGAGGGGGTGCCTTTGGGGCCCATGGACGCGGTCGCAGCTACTCTAGAGGTAAGTGCTGTGGTGACTTGATAATAAGATGAGCCATTTGTTAGCCTGTATCTGAAAACTGCTGTTAAATATTCCCGTGTAGGTGGTGGAGACCAGAGCTATGGAAGTGGAAGATATGACAGTAGACCTGGAGGATATGGCTACGGGTATGGCCGGTCTAGAGATTACAGTGGCAGGTGGGTACTGAGAGATTGGGATACCGCTGGTACTGGTATTCTTAATAATTCAGTAGCCTGATAGTCATACCCCGCTTATGCTGAAAATGGTACTTTTCACTAGTGTTCATATACTTCATGTGTTCTGCTCATACCTTTTTAAAAGAATTGTATTGTGTTCCTTGGATATATAACAAAGATAATCACCCGGCTTGTGCCAGGGCCTAGTTTAATCTCCCATCACCACAAAAAGCTTTTCTATTCTGAATCCACTATTATGAAATGGACATGTATAGTTTTTAATGTTACTTTCTGCCATGTATAATACATTCCTGAAAAACAATCCCGCTTTTTCCCAGAAGCCAGGGTGGTTATGACCGCTATTCAGGAGGAAATTACAGAGACAATTATGACAACTGAGATGGGGCATGCACACATAATGTAGGTGAGACCTAAATATTGGTACTGTTCATCAAACCCTCCTGTCCTGACCCTTTTGCTTTTCTTCTGGCCACACTATTTATCTCTGCTACCTTGGTATCTTAACCTGTCTATCAACAGCATTTGTCTGCTCTTGCTGTTAGATGCATGCCAGAGCTAGTTGTGGGGTGGGAGGCTGGGGGTGTCCTTAAAGTAATCTTCTCTGTGGGGCATGGTAGAAACAAAGAGGTGGTGTGTAGCATCTTTATCAACTCTGGGAGGTGAGCATGTTATCAACCTGTTTCTTCCTGACATCAAAATTCTACCCCTTCTTACTATTCTCAGATACACAAGGAATAACACTTCTGATCCAGGATCGTCCTTCCAAATTGCTGTATTTATAAAGATTTTTGGAGCTGCGCTGAAACATCTGTTTTAGTACATCAAGTTCTATTTTTGAATTGAGCTCCCAACGTAGTTTGATAAAGACCTTTTAGAAAGCTCCATGTGTTTAAACTTTTTTTTCCTTTTAAAGACAAATAAGACATTGGTACCAATATTTTTCTTTTTCATCAAACTTTGTTTAGGCTCATGGCAAAAAAAGTTTTGTTTATTTCTGGCCAAAAAGGTGGTCGCTAATGTTTTTAAAATTAATATGTATTTAGGGACATTTTTAAAACACTTGTACACAATGTTTATCATGGCCAGAAAGTGATTTCTGAATGTACCTATGAGCAATCCGAATCAAAATCACCTAGAGATGTTTTTTATTCAAGATCACTGTCCTGACTATATAGAAGAGCTTCTTTAAAATGTTTGTGAATGTCATTTTTTTAATACTGGAAGAAAAGATATTCTGTTGTGTCTGATGTGTTTAGGATGTCCTTTATGGAGCTAATTAAAACATGAAACCTGAACACAAATCAATACTGATAATGGTTTTTCCTTATTCAACACAGTTTACATTTTAGAACTAGAGGCAAGGCAGGCAGATGGAAGCTTGGAAATGGGGTGGGCCGGGCAGGAAAGTTTAGATTGTTTGTGGGTGTTTGCTGAGATGAAGATTGGATACAGATGAGTCAGTTCCCATATGACTAGAACTGGGTTTTCTGAAGTAGTTTCTTGATCCTTTCACAACTGTTTCCTTAAGTTTGCTTTCCTAGCACAAGGTACCCTACTTGCAGAATTGTCCTGAGAGCATAAGCACCTTAATCTCATGATGTGGGATACACAAAATAGTGCATTTTCCTTATATGATGGGGGGGTGTGGGGATAGAGGTATACTGAGGCATAAGGGAAACCTGGTTAGGAAACGGATTAAAGGAAGTTCAGGGTGGATTCAGAGTCCTGAGTTCACATGTGGGCTCAGCCACTTCTCCCTGCTCTTTTGGTGAGCCATTTGACTCCTGTTTTCCATAGCATAGAGTGTTCTACATCTGGGGAGGAAACTCAAATGACTTAAGTATATAAGGCCACTGAATACAGTCACAGAGGTTGTCTTGAATGTGTTAGCCACATAGTTCTGCCTCTGACCTTTAGTCAAGGTTCTAGGAGCTCTCTTTGGGTCCCATGGGTGTTAGTCCTCTATTAGTTCCAAGTTAGGATAAGAAAATCAGTTTTCTCCATGGTTTTCACCTGGCTAGTACCAAGCGAAATAGCACCAGGTTGCAGACTCCAGAACGTTATTCTAAACATTGTGCTTCATCCTTGGCGTGGAGGCTTTGCCTCAGGTCTCCCTCAACTAACAGGGACAGGCCTCAAAGATCCTTCTTTCTCCCACCCAAATGGTCATGAATTTGCTTTGGCAGGTGGAAGAAGACTCAGGAACTTCCCAGAATTCTGCCTCACCCACTGAGCCAGGCCCAGATTATGGGGCATTGTGGCTAACCCCCACCAGGTGGGTACTTGGTCTGAGGAAGCATTCTATGCTGGGCCTTTGGGGAAGAAAGGTGGTGGGTGCTGCCTTGAAGGGGGAGGATGGGAAGGAAATGCACTCAGTGTCACCTGAGGTAGTATTTCATAATCAACCATAAAATGACTTCAGCTGAATGATTTTTCTGTGGGTGTGTGTGTCTATAATCAACAAAGGCCATAAAATAAGCCTCCGATTTCTATAACAGTTGCTCCACTTTCCAGGTAACAAACTGTATTGTAATAATTTAGCTGTGGAAAGTCTATGTCTCAGTGCTAATTGATGTGATACAAAGGGCCCAGAAGGCCCACTGCAGAACTTTGGTCCCACGGAGTTTGGTAGAACTCAGATTTGAGGTTCAAAACTCAAATCCCCCCATGTAAGGGCTTGAACCTAGAGTCAAAATAGCAAATTCCATAGTCCAAGCACCTTGGTGCTGGAATTACAGGAGTGTTATATACCATTCTGGGAACTGAATCTATGGCTTGCTGCATGCTACGCTGGCTGCATTCTCTGAACTGAGCTATATCTCCAGCCTCCAAAAGTAGTATTTCTAGGCCCTGCTTCTCAGTTTTCAGCATTTAAAATGGAAACTACTTATATCAGTAGTTGGGTTTAAATGAAAAAGTGTCATTTTAAAATGGGCATGCCCCTTGCCCACATTTTACATTGAGGGGATGTAGAATGTATTCTCCTAATTTTCAAAGGTATTGGATGAAAGTTCTGTGATTACTTAAGGCATGTGAAAACATTTGGTGACAATTAACTCATATCCTGATTTTTGCCTGTTTATCAAAATGAAGCCTCCTAGGCCCTTCTCAGCTGCAAGTCTCTCCCCTTCCTCAGTGAAGGCTATCCCTTATTTTCAATTCATGGTTCACAAAGATCTAAAATATACTACTTCAGGAGGTAAGACTGGACAAGGGTTTTGTAACCATCACCCAATTAGCATGATTACAGTAAGGCTCTTAATGGTGGTTTTTGAGGAACTACCCTAGATCCTGTAGATTAAAAGGTGGGACTTTTACCTTGTTAAATTGCAAAATCCCAAATAAACCTTTCTTAATATGTTGGTGTTTTTTATTTGGGGAACGGATTTGCTGGGGATTGAATTTAAGGCAAGGCCTTGGTTTGTGTAAAGCCTGTCATTTTACTAATTTTGTAATGTATAAATGGAAAATCATCATGAATTGGGTTTTTGTGTGGCTTTTATTTACTATGTATACAGTGTTCTGCCTGCATGTATGCCTGCAGGCAAGGAGAGGGTACCAAATCTCATTATAAATGGTTTTGAGCCACCTTATGGGTGCTTAAATTGAATTTAGGACCTCTGAGCCATCTCTTCAGCCCATGAATTTGTTATTTAACAGTAAAAATTAGCATGTCTATGAGAAATCATTTGGTAAAGGAAGAATACAACATTAATGTGCATTAAAATCTAAAACTTGTGGGCTATAGTTATTTTGGAATTTCTTGCCAAAAAGAAGTTATGTTTGAACACATTGGGAAAGGAGAAGAGGAATGAGATTTAGAAAAGCATTTTGAGCTGGGTGTGGTGGTGAACATATTTAATCCCAGCACTGCTCTGAGATTAAGGCCAGCCTCATCTTCATATGTCTACAGGTGCATAGATATAAGTATTACATTAAAATTGCCTCAAACCTGTTTTAGCAATACAATATTAGTAATTGGTTCTCCTTTTCTTGGGATAGCCAGTGCTTCATAGCAGCTAGGCAAACACTTCTGATTTTAATGCCCAAAACTTAGGTTTTTTTATTTTTTGAAATGGAGTTTTGGGGCTGGAGAGATGGCTCAGTGGTAAAGAGCACTGCGTGCTCTTCCAGAGGTCCTGAGTTCAATTCCCAGCAACCACATGGAGGCTCACAACCATCTGTAATGAGATCTGGTGCCCTCTTCTGGCGTGCAGGCATATATGGAGGCAGAATGTTGTATACATAATAAATAAATCTTAAAAGAGAAATGGAGTTTTATGTAACCCACACTGACCTCATTTTGCTTATTCTTCCCAAGAGCTGGGATTGCAGGCAGCATTCCCTTTTCAGAAGCTGGAATCCTTGTTCCTGTAGACATTTTAACTTAATGCCAAGTTGATGTACATTTAAGGCATAGTACATAGTTTGGTAAACATTCATATTGAAGATCTTACTGTCAAAATAATTGCCAAATTTGCTGCGTTCCTATAATCTGCTTTTGCTATCTATAAAATGTGATTTATTCCACATATTTTAAGTGTATGCTACAGTATTACTATGCTGATGCTGGCTCCAACAGGACTTCAAATAGTAGGTGCATATGCTACCCTTGAGCTGTCTCCTCAGCTAAAGGTTGGATCCTTCATCAACGTGTGTTGGGTCCATATCTTTTATGAATTTTATAAAGAATTGCAGACCTTTTGATTTATATCTTTATTTTCCAAAAGAATTGTTTTAATTTAAGACTGTATGGTAGGTTTTGGATATCAAAGCTCTCAGATTGCCCTGGGGCTAAGCTGCCTAATGGCACTGGGAGCTAAACTCAGATCATCTGCAAGAGGAAAAATGACTCTTAAAAGATGCTAGGCCATTTTCCCAGACCTCCTTGATATATGGGTTTCTTTTTTGTTTTTGCCTTCTTCTAATTTGGTTGGCCTCAGCTTGAGAGGGCTGGTTAAGATGGCTCTGGCCATAGATAGTTGTTCATAGGTCTGACCTGACTTGTAACTCCATATCCCACATTGTGCTATGAGAGAAATACACACCTACACTCGAAGTTTTATCTTTTTTTCTTTGATGACCTGTACTACAGTTATGCTACTTATGAAGGAAATACATACTTAGCCATGTTAGGTGTTTCAAGGTGTATAAGTATGGAATCTCCTTCAAAAACTAAATACTATTAGCTAGTCTTTTCAGGGTTTTTTGTTTTGAAGCAGGGTTTCTCTGTATAACAGCCATGGCTGTCTTAAACTGAGACTGGGCTGACCTCAAACTCAGAGATCCTCTGCCTTTGCTTCTTGCTTGCTAGGAATAAAGGAGTGCACTGTGATCACACAGCCTTTACAGTATAGTCTTGTTGGGACTACCATTGTACATGTAGTCCATTGACCAATATGCTGTACAGTTCTCTTTTTTCCAAGACTGCAACAAGAACCTCTATTGTAAATAACTGACTAAAGTTGTATAATATGCTATAAAAGAAGTATTCAGGAACATCAGCCCTGGGACTTCCACGTCAAGAAAATAAACCATATCAAGAAAATACTTGAATTTTTCATGCAAGGTATTACAATGTTTTTTGTTTTCGTTTTTCGAGACAGGGTTTCTCTGTAGCTTTGGAACCTGTCCTGGAACTAGCTCTGTAGAACAGGCTGGCCTCAAACTCACAGAGATCTGCCTGCCTCTGCACCACCGCCGCCTGGCTGAAATAATGTTTTTGGTTTTTGAGACGGTGTTTCTCTGTTAGCACTGTCTTACCTATTCTGGAGCTCTGTAGAGCAGGCTGACCTTGAATTTAGAGATGGGTCTGCCTCTGCTTTCTAGACCAGTAGTCACACTCTTCAGCTAAGGATTGGAGCTCTTGAGCCCTTTCTACTTCACCATGCTGGAATTGACAAACTTAGTGAATACAGATAAACAGAGCTGCTGTAAGTTGATTAGTGGTTCTATTATGTCTAGACTTCAGAGTCCAGTCCTACAGACTTGGCTCTTAAAATCTCTTTGGAGAAGGCTTTTTTTTTTTTTTTTTGGCCTAGTGACTACAGAAACTTACTCTCTGCACTTTGACCAGTTTCTGTGTTAACCAGCATTTGCTGCCCATGAAAAAATGGTAATGAGGGCTGCACTAATCTATAAATAATTTAGAGGGCAGATGTCTATTTAGTAAAATAGTATGTTGGCCTCTGAGACATGCAACCTCTGTACAAAAGATTCCTTAACATATTTATAGGCCTAAGTCTGCATTACCACTTGTGAAGTGGGTCCTTAAATGGCAGTCAAATCAAGTTACCCCATAACACTAGTGCCACTTATATTTGTGGACAGTTTTCCTCACCATCCCAGTTTTGTAGTTCACGTGGTTCATAGCTGGGTTTCTCTGTAGCTTTGTTTGATTCCTGTCCTGGAACTCACTCTAGACCAGGCTGTCCTCTGCCTCCCAAGTCCTGGGATTAAAGGCCTGTGCCACCACTGCACAGGCTATGTACACAGCCATTTATAATGAGATCTGGTGTCCTTTTCTGGCACACAAGCATACATGGAAGGAATGTTGTATACATAATAAATAAATAAAAATAAAGATTTAAAACTTTCTAGTAGTAACCAGCAGGGAGGAACCTGGTCAGTGCCAACTAGATTCCTCCCTGTCCTGGTATCTTCAACCAAAGGGTCTTACCAAGAACAATGGCAAGGACATGCATTCTTGACAGGTTTTACAGCCCTGTGAGGTTTTTTTTTTTTTTGGTGTTTTGTGGGTTTGTTTTTTCGATACAGGGTTTCTCTGTAGCATTTGAGCCTTCCGCGAACTTTGGGTTTGTGAAAACAAGTTTTAGACATATTGTATAAACAGTAGCATATTTATGTCAGAATAACTGACAGATATTTTTGCACAATGAAAAGTATTTTTAAGACTATGGAAGGCAGCATGAGAGAGAAGTTTGATAACTTGTATTTGTCCTCACACCTTTATAAATTGCAGGTCTTATTTGTTTCATTTATTTGGTTTTTCGAGACAGAGTTTCTCTGTAGCTTTGGAGCCTGTCCTGGAACTAGCTCTTGTACACCAGGCAGGCCTCAAACCCAGAGTCTGCCTCCCTCTGCCTTCTGAGTGCTGGGATTAAAGGCGTGCACCACCACTGCCGGACTCCCCTGTGAGTTCTTGATGTGGTTCAGATTTGTTCACATGAAGCTTTTTTGATTAATTTTTGTATGTGTATCCTGTGACATGTGTATGAGGGAAACATGAAGGAGTCGGTAGGCCTCAGGAATTGAACCCAGGTCATCAAGCTTGGCAGCAAGTTCTTTTGCCTGCTAGGCCATCTCACTGGTCTGTAACTTTTGTGTGTATGGGAATGGGACACCCATGCCAACATACACATGTGGAGGGCAGAGGAATTTAATCAGTTCTTTTCCTTGCACCACGTGGCTTCATAGAATCACACTCAGGTCCTAGGAAATCCTTTTACCCAGGGAACTCACAGGCCCTTTAAACCTCAAGTAAGACTTTAGAAATTTCCCTTGTGATCGTTGCTATGGTGGGGTTTGAAAACAGGATCTTGCCAGGCGGTGGTGGCACACGCCTTTAATCCCAGCACTCGGGAGGCAGAGGCAGGTGGATCTCTGAGTTCAATACCAGCCTGATCTACAGGGCTAGTTCCAGGACAGGCTCCAAAGCCACAGAGAAACCCTGTCTCAGGAAAATAGGATCTTACTCCTCCTAGTCAAGTGGTATATGTATGTTTCAAAATTTTCATAAAGTATCCCCAGGACTTTGGGGCTGAAGTAGGAAAATCCCTCAGTTAAAAGCAAGAAGCTATTGAAAAGTTTTAGGGGTATCATTCATTTATCCACCACAGTGGAATGTCATGGATAACTCGTATTTCTTCCATTCTTCTCTCATGTGTCCCCTAAAGCCCTCAAGGTGATGGGAAAATGCTTCCATCTGGAAAGTGTTCACTGTGCAAGCTAACAACTGAGTTTGGGTTACATAAACAGGCATACACCTGATCCTAGCACTGGGGAGGTAGAAACAGTCCTTTCTGGCTCAATTAACAAGCTCCCAAATTTGAGAGCACCTGTCTCCTAAAGTACAGGAGTGTGTTGTCAGCCCTAAAATATATGCATATGAGTAACATGCACACTTGATTTGGAAAAGGGAAAAATAAAATTTAAGGATGGCGTGTGATGAAATCACTAGATTCCTGGCCTCTGCACATAAACGGTTATGAATGTATATGTTTCTCATCTGGTTTCTTAAGGCAAAGTGACATTAGAAGACCTATCCTGTGCAAAGGCAGGGGTTTCTAAGTTGATCTACAGAACAAGTTCCTGGATGATAGGAGTTAGCATAGAAACCTTGGCGGAGGGGAGAGTGCAGTGATGACAGGCTACATAATACACCATTTAGGAGTAGGAAGCCTGAAGGAGGCCAGGGTAGTGCCTAAGAGGAGTGTGTAGAAAGCCCTAAGACATTGATTTGTCAAAGAATTGGAGTACATTCTTTTTTTTTCTTTTTTGGAATGTTAAGTGTGATGGAGTACATTCTAAACTACTGGGCAAACATCTGAGATCAGGGAGAGCACCATTAGCTGGCTACCGGAGGTCTGTGATTTTGATGTTCCAAAATAAAAACTGATTTGGTAACTTGAATACTGATTCATTGGTCTGCATGTGTGGCTGTGAGTAATAAGCCCTTTCAGGCTTCAGTTTTCTCATCTTCAAAATGCAGCCCACCTTAAGTGTGATGGTGCATTGTAATTTCAGCTACTAGAGAGAGGCAGCAGTATTCATCGGGGCCATCCTGGGTTATGCAACGAAATTTTGTGTGAAAGTGAGGAGGGAACTGAAGAGATAGGTGATTCAGTAGTTAAAGGCACTTGTTACTCTGGTAGAGATACTGAGATCATTTCCAGATTTTTGTGCCCTCTTCTGAACTCCATAGGCACCAATCATGCATATGGCATGAATGCAAGCAAAACACCATACACAGGTCTAGAGTAATCCTTTTTGATTTCTTGAGACGGTTTCTGTGTGACAGCCCTAGCTGACCTGGCACTAGCTCTGTAGACCAGTTGGGCCTCAAACTCACAAGAGAGCCGCCTGCCTCTACCTCCCAAGTGTTGGGACTAAAGGTGTGCGCCACTGATGGAGTTAAATTTCATAGTTGCCTGTGATCTTAATTCATCTTACTGTAAAACTGTCCTGGATCCTGATAAAGTCAGTAGGGCTTGAAAGTCCCAGTCAACTTGAGGTCTTCGCACTCAAGACCCCCAGGAGCTGCTTCTAACGTTATACATGCAAAACAGACTCTCCCTCAAATCCTCACTGGCCATTAAGGCAATTAAATCTGCCTCTTAAGTACCAACTAACTGCCCCTCATCAGTTTGTTAAAACTAGTATATAATATCGTGAAATGAAGTAAATGATTTCAAAATTGAAAAGGGCCTGGAGAGAGCTCAGGGGTTAAGAGCACTGGCTGCTCTTCCAGAGGCCCAGAGTTCAATTCCCAGTGACCACATGGTGACTCACAACCATCTGTAATGACATCTCGTATCCCCTTCTGGCCTGCAGGGACGCATGCCAGCATAACACTGTATATAATAAATCTTTTTTTTTTAAAGTTGTGGTGGCTCACACCTTTAGTACCAACGCTCGGGAGGCAGAAGCAGGAGATCTCTGTGGAGGCCAGCCTTTTCCACACAATGTATTCCAGTACAGCAAAGGTCTACATAATAGACCCTGTCTCAAAAAAAAAAAAAAAAAAGGTGGGGAGGGCATGCCTTTAATCCCATTACTAGGAATGCAGAGGCGGTTAGGTCTAAAAAGTGACTTCTAGGATAGCAAAGGCTACACAGAGAAACTCTGCCTCGAAAAACCAATAAATGGATTAATGAAGAAAGAAATTGAAAGGAAGTGTGTGTGTGAGTGCCTGTAGAGACCAGAAGAGGACATTAGTTTCCCTAGAGCTGGAGTCCAGGGAGTTAATTTGGTAAATAAAAGCAGCTGAGAGCCATCTCTCTAACCCCTAAAAACTGGATATTGTAGAGTAAGTGTAAGAGGTGGCTGTTATTAATGACTTCTGCACCTGAAACACGTTGACACGTGCGCAATTAAATTTCATTAAGAACAGAAGCGCAGTGGTGGCGCATGTCTTTAATCCAAGAACTCGGGGGGGGGGGGGCAAAGAGCAGGTGGATCTCTATGGGTTTGAGGCCAGCCTGGCCTACAAAGCTATTCCATGACAGGACTGTTCACACAGAGAAACCCTTTCTCAGAAAAAAAAAAAAAGACCAAAAATGTGAATATAGGTGATAAAACTGAAAGGACCATGGGTGAGGGAGAAGAGTTGTTAAGGAAAAGGGTTACTGGGCAAGGAAGGGTACAGGAGGAAGCAGGAATTGGGGAGAAGCCAAAATTTATATTAAGATTTCTGGGTGTGAATGCCGCATGTGTGCAGGTGCCCTGAGAGACCAGAAGTGGACAATGGATCCTTTGGAACTGGATTTATAGGCAGTTGTGAGCCACATGATTTGGGTGTTGGGATTTGAACTCAGGTACTCTACAAGAGCAACAGTACTCTTAACCACTGAGCCATCTATCTTCCCAGCCCCCAGGGGAAAAATTATATTTGAAAGTGCTATAATAAAACTTAATATATTTTATGCTAATTTTAAATTAGCCTAACCATGATAAATAGTCAAAAATTAGCATCTATTCCGAATATTAGCTAAAGCTTTACACATAATGGCTCAGCTAACCCTCATACCTGTGAAACAGGTTTTCTTCAGATGGACTGAGTCACAAACAGGTTGTATGACTTGCCTGAGATGATCAGAAGAGCCTCTCCCAGTGCCCACGTTATACTGTCTTTTGAAAAATTATACTGTTGCTTAAAACAATAGCAAATATTCACACAAAAGCTAACAAACCTTTTGCAGTAATGACCACACCCCATCCTATCTGATCTGGAGCTTCCTGAGAGACACTCAAAAAGCGAAGGGCCAACAAGATGGCTCAGTGGGGAAAGGCCCTTGTAGTCAAAGCTGAGGACCAGAGCTTGGTTCCTGAAACTCAGAACTGACAACTGTGTCATCCAGTGACGTCCACACATGCACTGTGGTCTGGGTATCCTCTCCCAAATAAATAAATGTGAAATTTAAAACACATTGGTCATAGCATTCTTTATGATAAAAAGAACATGAAAATATAGTGTGGAACACAGGTGAGGAGCAGTTAAGCAGAATGTCACCCTCTAATTCTCTGATGCTTTATAGTTGCTCTATAGACTAGGAATGGTAACAGAATTCACAGCATTCCTATTCAGGTTTAATTGGCTGGATGTGGTGATGAATAATGTAATCTTGGCTACTTAGGAAAATTGCAAGGTTCAGACCAGCCACCACCGCCTGGCTCAGCCTGGGTCCTATCCCCTGTACTGTAAAAATATTAGGTTAATACATGTAAACTACTTAAAACAATGTCCGGCACTTTGTCCAAGAAATATTTTTAGTATTGTTAAAGCTGTATTTCTTTGTGCCAAGAAATAGTTTATTCTTTAGCAGTTATATTACAGAGGATATTGTCAATAGGATTCACCTATTTTTAAATTTTATTTATTTTTAATTGAGCTATCCATTTTTCCTGGATTCACCTATTTTTATTCCTCACTCAGGCAACCTAAGATGATGGCTAGTTTTTTTTTGTTGTTTTTTTTAAATATTTTTATGGTTTATTTAACTTTATTTTATGTGCATTGGTGTGAAGGTGTCAGATCCCCCAGAACTGGATCTTCAGACAGTTGTGAGCTGCCATGTGGGTGCTGGGAATTGAACCCGGGTCCTCTGGAAGAGCAGTCAGTGCTCTTAACCACTGGGCCATCTCTCCAGCCCCCTGGTGGCTAGTTTTTTGTGTGTTTGTTTTGTCTTCTTGACACAAGTTAGAGTCATGTGAAAAGAGGGAATCTCAAATGAGAAAATGCTTCCATCAGATTGGCCTGTAGGGCATTTTCTTGATTAGTGATTGATTTGGGCTGTGCTACCTTTGGGCAGGTGGGCCTAGTTTATATAAAGAAGCAGGCTACAACAAGCCTTGGGGAGCAAGCCTTCCTTCCTGATCTCTGCTTCAGTTCCTGGCTTGATTTTTCAGCCCTGACTTCCCTTAGTGATGGATTGTGACCTGGGAATTTTAAAGTGAAATAAACTTTTTCCTGTCCCAAGCTGCTTTTGGTCAGTGTTTTAACACAGCAATTGAAAACCAAACTAAGACATTTATTCTGAAAGTCAGTTGTGAAAATTGGGTTAGCTGTTGTTAAAGTACAGTAAGAAACTATATTACACCTAGAGTTTCTTTGCTTGCTTTAAAAAAAAACTGTAATATGTATTCCACAGCACACCTGTGGACGTCAGAAGACAACTTCAGGGATTGGGTTCTCTCCTTCCACCTTTACATGGCATCTAGCGAAAGGCTTGTGCAACAGACACTGACCCAGTGAGCTATCTCCACCCTGCTTGCTTGCTTTTTGATACAGACTCTCACTACATAGCCCAGGGTGGCCTGGAATTGAGTATGTAGGCCAGGCTGGATTCACACTCATGATCCTCTTGCTACACTTACACTCCCCCCACTTCATCCTCTTTATAGGATGACCATTATGCTAGACCCTCGAGATGAATATTTGTGATACAGATTCTAGTTTAAAGTGAATAACAGAGAAGTGGGATAGTTCCCTTGGGTCAAATCCCCCAAGGCTTGTATTTCCTGATTGCATCTTGTTACTTAAAACCCTCAAGTCTCAAAGTTTCCTAGGGGCAACCATTCCAAGTCCAGTTACTCCCAGTGAACACACACACACACACGGATTCTTCTCATCACATCGGTGTCCAGGATTCATCACTGCTCTAAGAAGTAGTAAATATTCTGTCAGTCCCTACATGTATGGTCAGGTTCTGCATATACTTTATTCAAGTTCTGCCTGGCCAAATTTGTGCTGCTGAGAAGCAGCCTAAACCACTTTCACAAGAAAGTCATTTTCTGATTTTTAGCAAGTGTTTGGCATACTCACCCTGTTCCTCTGACTCCAGTACTTTATCCCTGTGTATACAAAAGGTGTCAGGGGGGAAATGACTAGAACTCAAGGGGTGGAGCCTCTATCCTTTTACGGGAAACTACAATCCTTTAATGCGCCTGCGAGGCTCCCACGCCCTGGGAAAGGTTCCTATCGATTTGCTCTGTGCTCCGCAGCTCTTTCTGGCTGCAGGCAGCCATCTTGCCTGGAGCTTGAGACAGGGAAGAGAAAAGGAACTGGTGACACCGGGCTCAGGGCCGCCCCGGGGGCCTCGAGAGCCAGGGGCAGCCCCGGAGGTGGTCCTGGGTCCTGGGCTATGCTCTAGGGTCAGAAAACGGAGGACAGAGGGCTTGATGGGTGGGGAATGTCAAACAAGACTTGCTAGGTGGGGGAGGAGCGTTGCAGAGGCACCTGGAGAGGGCGGGGTCATGTCTGCATTGCTGCTGTGAGTCACCGGAGTGCTGCCCAGGAAAGGCAGGGCTGGGGTGATGACCATGCAAGAGACCCAGTGGGATTTCGCGACATCACCTGTGTGGAGGGACTTCGTGTCTATGGCAACTGTCACCTGGTGGAAGGGGCGGAACTAGATTTCCTCTGCCCTTGTCCTGCAGGCTCCCGCAGGCAGACGCATCATAGAAGGAAGCCAGGGAATGGCCGCGGTGTGGCAGCAAGTCTTAGCAGTGGACGCGAGGTGAGGCGTGGGGTTGGAGCCCATGGGAGCGGAACCTACTGTGGTGCATGAGCAATGGCGATAAGTGAGGCTGGGCGGAGAACTTGGCTGGTGCGGCTGCGTGAGCATGCGCAGTTAGCTTGGTGTCTGACATTCCCGCGGTGAAGTGGCCCGGCCAGAGAAGGTCTAAAGAGCATGCTGGGAAAGTGCTGTTAGATATGGGCATGCGCAAAGAGACTTCGCGTGGGTAGTGGAAGTCAGACTGGTGACTTCCTATCTAGCTCTTATTTGCCTGTCCTCTTCCCCAACTTTTCTTGATACCACCACCCTACTATTATTACCCAATTGCTACCCCATACTAACCTGTCATTACCTGACCCTAACCTCCATTGCTGTACATTGCCAATCTGACGTTTGTCATCATGCTAGACTGATAATATAGTTGGCTCCGACTGACCCCAGCAGAGCTGCAGATTGACTATATTATCTCCAGATTGGCCTTTTCATCATAGCCGTTATTAATCAGAATTACCCCATCACAGTACGATCACTCTTACCATCCCAATCACTGCCAAACACCTCATTGCACTACCCTATGTCTCCAGCTGATTTATTCCCTCTGTCCTGTACCTGCTGCCTGCCCTGCCTCCTGGACCCTACAGGTACAACGCCTACCGCACACCAACGTTTCCACAGTTTCGGACCCAGTATATCCGCCGGCGCAGCCAACTGCTGCGGGAGAATGCCAAGGCTGGACACCCCCCAGCACTGCGTCGGCAGTACCTGAGGCTACGGGGCCAGCTATTGGGCCAGCGCTACGGGCCACTCTCTGAGCCAGGCAGTGCTCGGGCCTATAGCAACAGCATTGTCCGCAGCAGCCGCACAACCCTTGACCGAATGGAGGTGAGCTCCTGGCTGCACCACCTGCCATGTATCTCTCCTACATCCATAGTTACCACAGCCTTTTGTCAAACACGGTGATGTACAAAAGTATTGTTCCATTGTCAGTAGAGGACTAAAAGATAATATAGCAACTAAATCAATAAACATGATAAACAGGTAGTGAATTAGAAAAACACGGAGCAAGTCAGATTAATGAGTTGATAATTATCATGGTATAGTAGTGAATGCTATGATAATAACATAAAATGAACTTAAGAAACACAAAGGAGTGAGAGTTTGGTGCAGGGATGTAGTTCAGTGATAGAGGGCTTGTCTAGTATGCCTGAGGCTGATGGTTCTATTCCCAACACAGCGAAGAAGAATGTGAAAAGTCACTACTTTGAGCTAAAGGAGGAAACTATGTTTAATAGGGAAGACTTCTCTGAGGAGGTAACAGTGAAACCTGACTGAAGTGAGAGACTGATTCAAGTGGTTTCCTGGGGGAAAGTAGTTATTCTTTGTGAGGAAAACATGTCTGTACTAAGGATGTGTTGAGCAGGGCAAGGACAGAAACAGGTACTCGTAAAGAAATTTCTGAAGCAAGTGAGCAGTGATAGTGGTGGCAGGTGCCATGTGTTGTGAGAAGGGATCAGGTCTGGTTATATTTTGAAGGCTCCAAACATCAGTGGTTCTCAGAGACTATTTTCTTTTTGAAACAGTAGCTCACCATGTAGCCCAGGCTGGCCTCAAATTCACCATGTAGCCAAGGCAGGCCTTGAGCTCAGTGATCTTTCTGCCTCAGTTTTCCAAGCGCCAAAATTAGAGGTATGCACCATCCCTGACCCTGTCTTGATTGCAGGACTTTGAAGATGACCCTCGAGCCCTGGGGGCCCGAGGACACCGCCGATCTGTCAGCCGAGGCTCCTACCAGCTTCAGGCACAAATGAACCGTGCAGTCTATGAGGACAGGTACATACCAGAGGCAGGCAGAGGGTGGAGGTTCCTGAGGAAGAGAAGGGCCCTGGGATATGGCAGTCTAAACACCCACACCTACCTCCTATCGCCCCCTACTTCTTGTTGGGGCTCAGGCCTCCCGGCAGTGTGGTACCCACATCGGTGGCAGAGGCAAGTCGGGCCATGGCTGGGGACACATCGCTGAGTGAAAACTATGCCTTTGCAGGCATGTACCATGTTTTTGACCAGCACGTGGATGAGGCAGGTAAGCTAATGGGTAGTGGGACCAAACCAAACATTTGTTCAAACAACTACCCAAGGCACCTGGAACCACACCTCAGAAGGAGAAATTACCACTCATAAAACCATTAGTAAATGCAAAAGCCCTCTGCAAAGTGCTCTGCAAAGTTGACATTTTGGGTACTGCAAAGAGCCACAGAAACTCAATAAGAGAGCCCTCTTTAGAGCTGGAGAGATGGCTCAGTGGTTAAGAGCACTGACTGCTCTTCAAGAGGGCCTGGGTTCAATTCCCAGCACCCATATGGCAGCTTACAACTGTCTTTAACTCCAGGAGCACCCTCACACAGATATACATACAGAGTAAAACACCAATAAAATAATTTAAAAAAATAAAATAAAATAAAAATTAAAAAAAAAAAGAGAGCCCTCTTTAGCCAACTGCCTGAGCTCATGAGTCACTTGGAAGAGTTCAAAGCCTTTGCTGATGATAACTTCCTTGCAGAGGGCATAGTGGACTACACTGTGAAGGGTTTTCAAACCCCTGAGAGCTTGATTATTGTAAAGTACTCAGTAATACAGTGTGAGCTTTTTTGCATTGTTCAATGTGCCATTAAGATTTAGAGAGCATGTTGGCAGTAGGCATTCTAGGGTTTACAACTGCCTTTGTCAGCCAAGGAAAGCCCTTTGTTGAGGCTACCATTCCTTGTGCTCAGTGAATATGTTGACTCCCACAAATGGCTCCTTGGCATTTGCAGTCCCAAGGGTGCGCTTCGCCAATGATGACCGACACCGCTTGGCCTGCTGTTCACTGGACGGCAGCATCTCACTGTGCCAGCTGGTGCCTGCCCCACCCACTGTGCTCCATGTGCTACGGGGCCACACACGTGGTGTCTCTGACTTCGCCTGGTCCCTCTCCAATGACATCCTCGTGTCCACCTCCCTCGATGCCACCATGCGCATCTGGGCCTCCGAGGACGGCCGCTGCATCCGTGAGATCCCTGACCCTGATGGCGCTGAACTGCTGTGCTGCACCTTCCAGCCCGTCAACAACAACCTCACTGTGGTCAGGCTCCAGGAAACCTGCTCATCAAGGGCGGGCATGCTGGGGCTGGAGGGCTGTTTGGGGGCACCAGAGTATAAGGTTTAATACCCCCAAGTCCTATCACAGCAGTCCTGTGGTCAGACTCAAAGGGAAACAGACCAACAAAAAGCATAGTTCATGGTCAGGGAAGGCCTTGCTGTAGTAGATAGACTTCTGGGCTGGGGGGGGGGTCATGGCCCTGGGATTCCTAGGGTCTCGTCACCACAGTCTTACAGTTTTCTGTCTACAGAAGCTGCTGCTAGGGAGCAGGATGATGGGGCTGAACACTCGTCTAATCTATCAGGGGCAGCCCTGCTGTGGTTAGACTCCAGGACAGACTAGGCAGAGGGCAGAGGAAGGGCATGGAAAGTCTGGCATGGTCCGGGGGTAGGGAGTTGAGATATAGGGTAACAACAGGCTATGAGTGAGCTAGTGCTTGGGGTTCTCTGGCTCATTTCAATGGTAGCAGCTTATGGGCTTCAAGAGGGGGCAGGCCAGGGTGCAAGGAAAAGACGTAAGGGTATTTTTTTTTATAAGCCCAAATTTTCAGACTGGCCAAGGGGCAGCATTTTGGCTCTAAGACTACCTTCGTCTCATGAGCAATTGGCCTATTGTGGGCATATTGAGGGGTTAGCTAGGAAGTAGGAGTTAGGCCTGGGTCATCTTCCAGTGTACTTGCCACAGTCCTACTGTCTTAAACTCAAGAAAGGACTAGATGGGTCAGAATGATGGTATATGTATTCCACTCACAGGTGGGAAATGCCAAGCACAATGTGCATGTCATGAACATCTCCACAGGCAAGAAAGTGAAGGGTGGCTCCAGCAAACTGACAGGTCGTGTCCTTGCCCTGTCCTTTGACGCCCCTGGCCGGCTTCTCTGGGCAGGTGATGACCGCGGTAGTGTCTTCTCCTTTCTGTTTGACATGGCCACAGGTAGGCAGGCCACAGACCTGTTTTGGTACCCTTTTTTGTATTCTCCCAGGACTCGGTCCTTGTCCTCAACTTTGCCTCCACTGATTCAGGGAAGCTGACCAAAGCCAAGCGACTAGTAGTGCACGAGGGCAGCCCTGTCACCAGCATCTCTGCCAGATCCTGGGTCAGCCGTGAAGCGCGGGACCCCTCACTGCTCATCAATGCCTGCCTCAACAAACTGCTGCTCTACAGGTGGGTTTCTCCCCCATCGGGGCCATCCTTCCATCAGAGTGGAGCAAGGCCCATCTCCATCACATTCATTTCACCAAGGCTAGAGGTCTGACCTCATAATATGATGAGAGTAGAGTTGGGGGTGTGGCTTAGTGGCAGCGTGCTTGTCTAGCAAGTGCTAAGCCCTGGGTTCCATCCCCAGAAACAGACGCACACACATAATACATAGTATGGTGATACATGGCCTACAATGTACATAGTGTACAACATAATAATATCAATAGCAACGTAAATAGGAATAACAGTAACTAGCCCCTACATGAACATTGCTATGGCCAGACCCTGTTCAAGGCACTTCATACATATCACTGTATTTAATCCTCACAACAGCCTGGGAAGTAGTTACCGTTATTGTCTCCATTGTATAGTTAAGCAAACTAAGACAAAATACATAAAGGACTGAGAAAGTAACTCAGTGGTAGAGCACTTGCCTAGCATGTATGAGACTATGGATTCCACTCCCAATACTATAATTAAAGAAAAAATACCAGCTCTTTGTTTTGAATTTTTTTCACATTTATTTGTGTGTGTATGTGAGTGCTCACATATCATGGAGCATATATGGAGGTCAGAGGACAGCATGTGAAAGTCTATTCTGTCCTTCTGTACAGGTTCCAAACTCAAGTTGTCAGACCTGGCAGCAAATGTCTTTACCCACTTGAGTCATCTCTCCAGTTCCCTTTCTTTTTCTTCATTTGATGCTGGGAATTGAATCCAGAACTTTGTACATACTAATAAAACTCTACCACTGAGATTCACCCACAACATATATTATTTTGTTATTTTGATTTGGGAACAGAATTCATTCTTCCCACCCATCTTTCAAAAATGATGCTTTTTAAAGCTGGACATAAACTTATGCCCTGCTAGGCGTGGTGGCACACACCTTTAATCCCAGCACTCGGGAGGCAAAGGCAGGCGGATCTCTGAGTTTGAGGCCACCCTGGTCTACAGAGTGAGTTCTAGGACAGGCTTCAAAGCTACACAGAGAAACCCTGTCTCAAAAAACAGAAAAAAGAAAAAGAAAAAAAAAAACCAAACCAAACAAAAAATCCAAGGGGCTGGGAGATGGCTCAGCAGCATTATAAGATGTTGATCTTATAGATGACTGAGGTTCAGTTCTCAGCATTCACATGGCAGCTCACAACTGTCTGTAATTCCAGTTCCAGGGGCTCCAGCACCTTCTTCTGGTCTCCTCCAGTACTATACATTCACACTGCACAGATATACATGCAGGCAGAACACCCATATACATAAAATGTAAATAAATAAAATGAAAAAAATGCTAGGTGTGATGATATACACCTATGGTGCCAGCACTCTAAGGGCTGAAGCAGAAGGATCACTTGAATGCCTGAGTTCAGACTTCGCTTGTCCAACATAGTAAGACTCTGTCTCCAAATGAAAAAATAATTCACGGCCGGGTGGTGTTGGCACACGCCTTTAATCCCAGCACTCAGGAGGCAGAGGCAGGTGGATCTTTGTGAGTTCAAGGCCAGCCTGGTCTACAAGAGCTAGTTTCAGGACAGGCTCCAAAAGCTACAGAGAAACCCAGTCTCGAAAAACCAAAAAAAAAAAAAAAAAAAAAAAAGAAATAATAATTCGTGAACATTGTAAATATCTCAGATACAGGATTGAGAACAAAAACTGCCCACCACTAGTCATCTCCTGAGGCTTAGGCTGTGCCCTGACCCTTTCTTTTGCCTTCTCTTCAGAGTGGTGGACAATGAAGGTACCCTGCAATTGAAGAGAAGCTTCCCCATTGAGCAGAGCTCACATCCTGTTCGCAGTATCTTCTGCCCCCTCATGTCCTTCCGCCAGGGGGCCTGTGTGGGTGAGTGCTCAGGAGCAGGGGACCTGGGTAACTGGGAAAAAGCAGAGACCAATGTAGCTGCCAGCCTGGCTCCATCATCATGACACCCTGATGCCATGACTTCCTAGGTCTTGTGCCCTAACATCCTCATACCTAAACACTTTAGACATGAGGCCACAGACAGCTTGGGGACTTCATAGCTGAGACACAGACCCCACACTTCCTAAAACCTCACATACTACCCACAGAAGCAAAGGAGGCAGATGAACTCCCATTTGGGGATGGGTCCTTTTAGACTACCCAAAGCTACATGAGGCCCTCACACCTCATAGAACCTCAAGGCCCTCCTACTGGGGACACCACAGTAGCCTTCTGATGCTCTCTCCTCTCATCTGGACAGTGACAGGCAGTGAGGATATGTGCGTTCACTTCTTTGATGTGGAGCGGGCGGCCAAAGCTGCTGTCAACAAGCTGCAGGGCCACAGTGCACCTGTGCTTGACGTCAGCTTCAACTGCGACGAGAGTCTGCTGGCTTCCAGTGACGCCAGTGGCATGGTCATCGTCTGGAGACGAGAGCAAAAGTAGGGTTCTGCCAGCTCTGCACAGCCCACTGTTCCCTCCTCTCCAGTCTTGTGTTGTAAATAAAATTTTTGTGGTTGTGTTGAGGGGCAACTCCCAGGTCTCCCACAAGGAGGCACTAGGGAGTACTGAGCCCTCCAGTGGAATGGGGACTGCTTCCTCAGTTGTGCAGTAATGTGTTCATCTGTTCAACAAGCCCTGAGTATCTGCTGTGATGTATCACGTAGTTGTGCAGTCAGTAGACAGGAATGAGAGTACCAACTGTGATGTCAGGAACTGTTCTGAAAAGGAAGGATACTGCTGTGGCCTCAACCAACAGAAATCCTGCCCTTGTGGGCTTGCATCCTAGGAGAGGCAAGCATACGGTAGACAAAGTACAGCCATTCCTTGGAGTATAATTTGCTTTATAATTTTTCAACTTTTTGATCTTACAGTGCTATAGAACCACACATATACACCCAGTCTTGTTTTCTACTTTCAGTATGCTGTTCAGTAAATTACATGAGCTAGTCAACATTTTGTTATAAATTAGACCTTACATTAGGTAAGTTTGCCTACCTGTAGAATAAAGTCAGTGTTCTGAGCGCATTGAAGGTAGGTGGGGCTAAGCTAAGGTGTTTGGTAGTTTAGGCATGTTAATGCATTTTCAACCTGTGATAGTTCAAGACAGATTGGTTAGGGTATAACCCTATCTAATCGAGAAGCATCTGTATATAAGAGGATAGTTAAAGATGAGTGGCGTGAAGAAAAACAAAGGGAGGGAAGGAGATGAGGTTGCAGGAACAGGAGGGGTGGGAGCTTCTTTCAGCAATGTCATTAGGAAAAATGTTCCTGACAGGATGATGTTTTAAAGATTTGAATGAAATGAGGGAAGTCATAGTGGGGTAAAAGAATATCCTCAACAGAAAGAAAAGTTAGTGGAGAGGCACCGAGACTGGAGTGTGTCAGAGGATGACCAAGCCCAGTGTGACAGATGACATTAGACAGGGCTTTAGGGCTTCTTGACCATGGTGAGGAACTTGGCTTTTCCTGATCCTGAGGGAGGGAGGTTGGAGTGTGGAATCAGACAGCCATAGAGAAATTAGGAGAGGAATGTTGAGTTCAACCCAGGGGCTTCATCAGATTAGGTTGTAAAACTCCCCAAGATGACAGCTTCTGTGTGGGTGGACCCCACACTTATCTGTGCATTGAGTTGTGGCCCACAAACAGGGAGCAGAAGTGTTGAGTTCTTTGAGTTCTAGGTTGTCACGCAGGCAGCCATGGACTCGGGCTGAGCTACAACCCCTGCTATGGTGAGGAAGAAATAGAAAATCTGTAAGTTTACCCCTATCTCCTCCCATGTTCATCCAGGGCCCTAATTTAAGCCCTGGACCAGGTCAGAGACCAAATGCTAATCTCCAATATTGGGTATTAGCAAGGAAATAAGTCAGACTCATTGCTCATGGTTAGAATCATGAAGAGCTTTCAGTTTGAAGAATCACCAGGGGCTCTTACAGCTAGCTCATCCTCCCAGATTCATATGCTGCTACTTTTGCATCAGGTGGAACTGTGGCTAACATCTTGGGACCTCAGAGTCACCAACCTAGTAGCAAAGTGTTGCTGAGCTGTGGAACTAGCAGCAACACTTTAATGGAAGAAGATAATTCCTTGTTTGTTTAATCTGTTTATTAGTGTGATCACTTGTAGCCAAAAGCATGTCTGGCTCCATCAGGCAGATCTTAGGCAAATGGTTATGAGATAAGGATATCTAAGTGAGCGGGACTGATCATGTTGTGTCAAAGTCGTGTAAGTGCGCCAACATTCCTAATCCAGCTTCAGGGTCAGTGATTTCCTATGAGGACTGTACAATACAGCTGAAAGATACAGTGAAGTGTACCAGACACCAATTAAATGGTAATCTTTAAAGAGACCCTCCCAAGACTAGCAGTTCAGAACTGTGTTAACTCTTTCCTGTACCAGACAGATACACAGCTTCAACCAAGCTCTATAGGTAGCAAGATAAATGGGGGAAATGCCAGTTTTCTCTAACTTCCTTTTCTTCGTGTTCTCCATTTTCTTTAATGAGTCTGGTTTCAGGGTGATTAATGATGAATTTTGTTTGCATGATTTTGGGGGTTTCCTCCTTGTAAAATTTTTGAGGTGGCAGAGTTGACATTCCACTTTAAATTCATCTTGGTGACACTTTTGACTCACAACCTAAAGGAAACTAAGCACTGAGTAAACAAGGAAGAATAAAAAATAATGTTATTGGTCGAACGTGGGCCTCTCTTAATTTGTCTGTCATCACTGTGCCTCTGGTTTGACATCCGAATTCTGTTCATCATTCCATCATCAATGCTGCTTTTCTTTTCTTTTTTTTAGATTCATTTATTTAATTAATGTACAGTGGTGTTTTGCCTATATATACTCTCTGTGAGGGTGTCAGATCCCCTAGAACTAGAATTACTGACAGTTGTGAGCTGCCATGTGGGTGCTGGGAATTGAACCCAGGTCCTCTGGAAGAACATCCAATGCTCTTAAACTGTTGAGCCATCTCTCCAGCCCCATTACTTTCTTTTCAAATCTAGTCCTGGTCTACAGCCTTTGTCTGATTTTGACCATGGGTGTTTGTCAGCTGCTACACTAGCAAGAGCAACTGGGGGCTAAGCCTGGAGCTGAGCATTTCTTGAGTTATGACCCCACGGATGTGTGCCACTGGTCAGTGCTGAAAGCTGAGCTGCCAACAATTGTCTACTGATCTGACTTTGAACTTGAATATGGACTTCTGTTAGTTTTGTGCTCTGATTATTATCAATCTTAACCGTATATCTGGAACTCTATTATTGTCCCATCAGTTCCCTTAATGTTATTCGTTCCAACCTCTATACTGACAGTAAATGACCATGTGCTCCAATCTTAAGCCCAGGCCTCTGTCAACTATTCTACCATTACCATGTCTTTGGTCTGGCCTCAGATCTGGGCATTTGTTTAGTTTTGTTTCTAGGGAAGGAGCCCAGACCTGCATGTGTAACATGAAGGGCCTGCTCGTTGGGGTTTCTGTCCTGCCCAGTTCCCACAGCTGTTTAGCCCCAAAGAAAATCACACAGAGAGTCTATATTAATGATAAACTGATTGGCCCATTAGCTCACGCTTCTTATTAGCTCTTGTAGCTTATATTAACCCATTATTCTTATCTATGTTAGCCACATGACTCGGTACCTTTCTCAGCAGGGCAGGCCACATCCTGTTTCTTCGATGGTCTCGGCAGGAGTGCAGAAAGAGCTTCCTGCTTCCCAGAATTCTCCTATTCTCCTTGCTCCGCCTCTACTTCCTGTCTGGTTGTCCCACCTATGCATCCTGACTAATGGCCAATCAGCGTTTATTTAAATCATGATTGACAGAATACAGACAATTCTCCTGCACCATGCATGTTTAGCAAAAGTTATACCACTGAAGTATACATCTGTTCCTGAGCATTTCTTACTGTTTCCTTCACCAATTCCTATCTACTGTTCTATGTCAAACTCTAACACTGTTTTGAGATAGTCTCTGTGTAGCCCAGACTAACCTCTAACTAATGACTATCTTCTTGCTTCAGCATCCCAAGTGCTGGATTACAGGCATGCACCACCAGGCCTAGTCAGATACTTTAGATTATTTTTTGTTTCAATTTAAAATAATTTTTACTTTATGTGTATGGTTGTGTTTGCCTGTATGTATGTCTATGTGCCATTAATATCTGGTATCCACAGAGGCCAGAAGACAGCATCAGATCTCCTGGAACTGGAGTTACAGACACATTTCTAGGCCACCATGTTGGTGCTGGGAACCAAACCTGGGTCCTCTGAAAGAACAGCTAGTGTTCATAGCCAGTGAGCCATCTCTCCAGCCACCAGATACTTTTAAATTCTACTACTGTTGGTGTCTGTATGGCCTGCTCTGAAACCTGGACCTCTGTTAATGCCTCCACCATCAGGACCTCTACCTTTACTTTAGCTTCAGTTTCTATCAGCATCATGGTATTCTAGACTCCAACTTGGGACTCTGTGGTTCCATTCTCAATACATCTTTCCAAGACCATTGAATCCAGACCTGGGTTAACTCGTGAGCAATGGTCTTCAGGTCTAAAACCTGAAAACTCGAGCCTCTGTTAGGTTTTCCATACTCAGTGCTTCTGGAACCTCAGGAAAGTAGTCCCTGTTACTACTTTTCAGATCTTCCCTCAAACTCTGGCCTCTATTTTCTCTGTTTTTCTCCCTACTGCCCCATGGCCTTTCTTCTTTTTTTTTTTTTTAATTGTTCTTATTGCGCCACTGGCATTTATTTTCTATTCCTGTATAACTACGCTGATCTTGAACCTTAGGCAAAATCAGTTCCTCTTGGCATGCCTCACACTCTTGTGTCTGTTAACTATTCCGTGACCCTTTCTCCTTGGTTCTAATCCTGAACTCCTCCAAACTGTTTCACCATTAATGCCCTTTTAGTACTAAGTATTGAAATTCTGGATGAATATTCTTTGGTTCAGTCTTGAATCTAGGTCTCTGGTTAATACTCCACCACCCCTGACCCTCTGCTCCAGCTGGACCTTTGTGAATTCTAGCACTATGAAGATATCTCTGGTCTGACCTTGAATCAGACTCCATACAAAGCTCCTTTGGAGGCTGGAAAGACTGCTCACAGGTTAAAAGCCCTTGCTGCTGTTCCAGAGGACCCAAGTTTGGTTCCCAGCATCCACATCAGTTGGCTCAAACCACCTGTAATTCCTCTGTCTCCAGTGGACAGTTAGAAATCTGTCCTTCTGACTTCTGCAGACACTCACACATGGCATACACATACATAGACATACACACATTTACAAAAGTAAAATCTTTTTGTTTTATTTTGGTTTGGTTTTGGCTTTCTGAGACATGGTTTCTCTATGTAGCCTGCTTGTCCTGGAACTTACTTTGTAGACCAGGCTGGCCTCAAACTCAGAGATCCGCCTGCCTCTGCCTCCCAAGTCCTGGGTCTAAAGGCATGCACCACCACTGCCCAGCTCATAAAATCTTTTTAAAGTAGAAGTATTTTTAAATTTTTGTTTATGTTTTTATTTTTATTATATGTATATGAATGTTTTGTCTGCACATGGGTGACTGGTACCTATGGAAGTCACAAGAGAGCATCATATTTGCTGGAACAACAGTTACAGATGATTGTGAACCACTGTGTGGGTTCTGGGACTCAAACCTGGGTCCTTTGCAAGAGCAAAGGTCTTGTTAACTAACTATACAGCTACTGTTCCTCTGACATAGCCTTGAACTCAGGCTTTCATTAAATAATCTAATTATTTTTTTAAAGAGCTATGTCAGTCAAGTTGTCTGTACCAGGCTGCTCCCTGCTGTCCGACACGACGTGGTACATTCTAAAATCTTCAGATCAAGGCTTTGTCTTAGGGAGGGTCTCTTGTATCCTCTGCTGGCCTTGAACTCCTGATTCTCTTGCCTTTATCTCCAAATAATGAGATGATAAACACCATTTGTAGCTAGAACAAAGATTTGTTTATTTTTTTAGTTTTTCAAGAAACTTTAGTTTTTCTTTTTCTTTTTTAAGATTTATTTATTATGTATACAACATTCCTTCCATGTATGCCTGCAGGCCAGAAGAGGGCACCAGATCTCATTATAGATGGCTGTGAGTCACCACGTGGTTGCTGGGAATTGAACTCAGGACCTCTGGAAGAGCAGTCAGTGCTCTTAACCTCTGAGCCATCTCTCCAGCCCCCTAAATAATCTAATTTAATGTGGGGGAGAGGGTTGTCTCTGCAGACACCACGGTTGACAGAGTAATGATTCTTGTGAGGCAAGAAGGAATTCTGGGGTTGGAGAGATGGCTCAGTGATTAGGAGCACTGGCTGCTCTTCCAGAGGGCCTAGGTTCAAGTCTCAGCACCTACATGCCTGTAACTCCAGTTCCAAGTCATCTGACCCCCTCCTCTGACCCACATGGGACTGCACATGCACATGGTGCACAGACACATGCAGACAAAACACCCATACACATAAATAAAATCAAAAAATTAAAAACAAATGTAAAACCTTGAAATCTAGACCATTATAGCATCAATATTCCCAGTCTGTTCTCTTTGGTTTTTTTTTTGTTTTTGTTTTGTTTTGTTTTTCAAGACAGGGTTTCTCTGTAGCTTTGGAGCCTGTCCTGGAACTTGCACTGTAGCCCAGGTTGGCCTCGAACTCTCAGAGATCCACCTGCCTCTGCCTCCCGAGTGCTGGGATTAAAAGTGTGTGCCACCGGCCTGGCGAGGGCTCTCTTTTAAAGTCATTTCACCATCAGTGTCATTTTGGTTCCTATTCAGAGTCTTTCTTGCTCTTTCTTGTGATTCTTAGTAAAGAGCTTGTCTAGTAAACTAACACAACCATTTAACTATTCTAAAATCCTTCCATTCCAGGCTTGTACTTAAACCAGCTCTGGTTTGGACTTCTTTTTAAACTTATGCAGTTATTTTTTTTTCTTTTTTCAGACTGGCCTTGAATTTGTCCTTTTTTAAAAAACTTATTTATTTATTATGTATATAGTGTTCTTCCTGAATGTCTGCAGGCCAGAAGAGGGCACCAGATCTTATAACAGGTGGCTGTGAGCATGAGGTTGCTGGGAATTGAACTCAGGACCTCTGGAAGATCAGCCAGTGCTCTCAACCGCTGAGCTATCTATCTCTCCAGCCCCTTGTGGTGGCTCTTCTGCCTTCACATTTTGAGTGCTCGGATTGCAAGTGTGAACCACCATGCCTGGTATATTGTTCTTAATTCTCAAACCAATGCCCCTACATAGTCTGAATTCAAAGTCCAAGCTGTTTTCCTACTCTGGAATCTACTGCCCTCTTGATTAACCTTACTTACACTCAAATGTTTATTGAGTTATCTCCACCCCTTCTTCTATGGTCTGGTCCCAAGCCATGGTCCCTGCTAACTACTGTTCCATGATTAGCTCTTTAGTTTCAATGTAAAGATGTACTAACTTGTCCAGCATCAGCATCTGCATCTCATCTAGCTATTCAAACAGAACAATTGTTAACTAATTAAAAATCTTGCCCCTTCTGGACATGGTGATACATGTATTCAATCCTAGCACTTAAGAAGTAGAGGTGGGGCTGGAGAGATGGCTCAGAGGTTAAGAGCATTGCCTGCTCTTCCAAAGGTCCTGAGCAACCACATGGTGGCTCACAACCATCTGTAATGAGGTCTGGTGCCCTCTTCTGGCCTGCAGGCATACACACAGACAGAATATTGTATACATAATCAATAAATATTTAAAAAACAAAAACAAAAAAACACTACTTTCATTGTGTCCCATAAATTTGGGTATGTTGTGTGGTCATTTTCATTGAATTTTTTTAAAAAAAAAGAAGAAGTAGAGGCAAGCAGATCTCTGAGTTCAAGGCCAGTCTGGTCATCCAACCTCAAATTGGAGCCTTTTATTCCATTATCACTGTTTGTCTCTCCCGTCCCATAGGTTTTTCCTTCTATTTATTCTCCCTGCCTGCCAGCCTTGCCTATCCTTTCTCCTGCCTAGCTATTGGCCATTCAGCTCTTATTAAACCATCAGGTGTTTTAGACAGGCAAAGTATCACAGCTTCACAGAATTACACAAATGCAATACAAAAGAATGCAATATATCCTTGCATCGTTAAATGTTCCATAGCATAAACAAATGTAACACTATTAAAACGATATTCCATAACAGGGGTAAATATTTTTTCTTTTGGATGTTCAAGAGAGGGTTTCTCCATGTAGCCCTGGCTGTCCTGGAACTAGCTCTTGTAGACCAGGCTGGCCTTGAACTCATAGAGCTCCACCTGCCTCTGCCTCCCAAATGCTTGGGATTAAAAGTTATGACACCATTGCTCCACCAATTGTTTTTTTATTTTTGAAACCGGATCTCTCTTATACCACAGGCTGAGCCGGTATAACCAAGCATGACCTTGAACTTCAGATTCTTCTTCCACTACCTCCCAAGTGCTGGGATTACTAGCGTGTGCCCCCACATTCATCTTTATGCAGTGCTAGGAATGGAACCCAGGGCTTTTATGTGTGCCAGGCAAGCACTCTACTAACTGAAGCCATATCCCCAACTGGCTCTCACTATGCATAGCCCAGGTTGGCCTCCTCTTTATTGTAGAGTACAAATCCTGGCATATGTTAACTAGTCTTACTTTCTGAGTTTTATTATGTGAAGATTTCAAACCCGAGCTTATGGCAAATATCTCAAATGTTAGTAACTTTCTGATATGAATTCAAATGTAGAGGTGAAACTATAGAAGGTGGCAAATTAAAAGTTACTTTTTAGTCAAGCACATGCCTTTAATTACAGCACTTGAGAGGCAAAGGCAGGCGGATCTCTGAGTTTGAAGCCAGCCTGGTCTACATAGTGAGTTCCAGGCCACCCAAGACTACATAGGGAGACCTTGTCTCAAAAAAAAAATCTTAAAAAAAAATGTTTTGGGCTGGAGAGATGACTTAGTGGTTAAGAGCACTGGCTGCTCTTCTGGTTTAATTTTCAGCATATCACAGCTCACAGCAGTTTGTGTCTCCAGTTCCAGGAATCTGGCACCCACCCATACACATAAATGCAGGCAAAACACCAATGCACATAAAAACAAATAATGTTTAAAAATTGCTTAAGTTGCTTCCCTGTGATGCAGCGAATGTATGGAATCAGAATAGTGAAGAGCAGACTATCCCAGCCTATACATGCCGTGGCAGTCATAAAGCAAGACTGTGGAAAGGGCTGGGCAGCACACAACCTCAACTGTAGCTCCTGCTACTGGAAGGGGAAACAAACCTAAGCCAAGAGATAAGCTAGGTGGGTTCCAGTGAAAAGAAGCCTGGTAGTCCTACCCATGAGCCCACACCCTTCAAAGCCTCCAGTTGGAGGATTTGGTGATGTAGTGATTCCTCCTGCATGATATGATGATCAGCATTTGAGAAGATGTCCATTCTGTCTTTGTCATAACCCAAAGGGCCATGGCCAGGTGCCTTCTCCAGAGGGAGCCTATTGATTAAGACTGAGCTACTCTGAGGTCCAGAAAACAAGGAACAATCAGTCACAAGACAGGAAGCCCTAGGGGACAACCTGCCACAGCCTGTGGATGGGGACAGCTGTGAAAGTCAACCATGGAGGGAGGGGAGTCCTGACTCATGCGTACCCAAAAGTTCAGATGTCAAGGCTGGAGAGATGGCTCAATAATTAATAGCGCAACGGCTGGAGATATGGTTCAGCTGTTAAGAATACTGGCTGCTCTTCCAGAGGTCCTGACTTCAATTCCCAACACCCACGTAATGGCTCACAACCACCTATAATGAAATTTGATGCCCTTTTCTGTCAGGAAAAAAAAGTGCACACTGGAGCTGGAGAGATGGCTCAGCAGTTAAGAGCACGGGCTGCTCTTCCAGAAGTCCTGAGTTCAATTCCCAGCAACCACATGGTGACTCACAACAATCTATAATGGGATCTGGTGCCCTCTTCTGGCATGAAGGCATACATGCAGGCGGAACACTGTATACATAATAAATAAATAAAATCTTAAAAAAAGTAATTTAAAAAAAAAAAGTGCACACTGCTCTTGCAGAGGACCTAAGTTTGGTTCCTAGCACCTACATCAGACAGCTAACTGCCTATAACTCCTGTTCCCACAGGAAACTCACACCTGTGACTTCCAAGGCCACCAGTACTCTTGAGTGCACAGTATGCCCACACACATATACACACCTTAAAATAATAAAAAATCTTTTAAAAAAATTTTGGACTGGGCAGTGGTGGCACATGCCTTTAATCCCAACACTCGGGGCAGAGGCAGGCAGATCTCTGTGAGTTTGAGGCCAGCCTGGTCTACAAAAGCTAGTTTCAGGGCTAGCTCCAAAGCTACAGAGGAACTCTGCCTCGAAAAACCAAAGTAAATAAATAAGTAAAATTTGGATGGCAGGAAATTTGGCTCAGGCAGTGAAGGGTATACTGGTCAGCATCAGCAGCACTATTCTCTGTAGTTGGGGACAGACCCTGTCACTTTAGGGTAACTGCAGAGACTGATGACCGCGACGGGTCAGCACATGGCCCAACTTCCAAACCCATCTATCTGACACACAGTTCACTTCTAGTAGGATTGAACTCTGAAACTCCAGCATACTTGCCTTCTGCAGCCTCACTCCCTCCATAGAAATATTTAAGGCTTCATATTATTTATTTTTTATTTTTTCAAGACAGGGTCTCTCTGTGTAACAGCTCTGGCTGTCCTGGTACTCACTGTAGGCCAGGCTGGCCTCGAACTCACAGAGATCCTCCAGCCTCTGCCTCCCGAGTGCTGGGATTAAAGGCGTGCGCCACCACCACCCGGCTTTAAACATAATTTTAATGTAATTCTTTATAGATTCTTTGGGAATTTCACATCTTGCACCCACTCACTTCCGGTCCCTCCATATTCTCTCACCCCTGCAGTACTCCCAAAAGAAACCCTCAAAATCAATTAAAAACAAAACACAAAAAAATCACCTCACTCCTCCATCTTTCCAGCACCTCTTTACTCATCCCAGGGAGAGCTGCAATGTGTCATACAGTGTAAAATCAAATCAGCCTCTTTGTCAGGTCAGCCCCACTCACACATGTTCCTTGCTATGAGTCATTGGTCTGGTTCAAGTCCTCTGGCTCACCATCCTCACTGGACCCTCACCAAAACTCCTCTCAGACATCCTGCTGTTGCCTGGAGTCGTGGAGATCCTGTGCTTATTGTTAAGCAGGACACACTCCAGGAGGTCATAGATGTCGCAGATGATAGGGTGGAACAATAGAAGGCCCAGGATGTGGATCTGTCTGGGTGGTAGCTGACCAAGCTGCTGGGACCACCCCTCTCAGGCAAGGTGTAGAGACAGCTCTCCTAGGCCCATGCCATAGGGGCCAGCTCTCCTGTTGCAGTGTCCAACAGCGGCAGGGCCAACTATCCCAGGGACAGTGAGGGACAGGGCCAGCCCAGCAAGGCCCTCAGATTTCAACGTGCATGGTTCCTATGACCCCCTATGGCATCATCACAGACCCCAGCTACAGCAAGACCACGGATTCAGGTAGTTTGGGCCCAGATGTCACTGTGGCCCTGGTGGCAGCACAGGTCACCCAGATCAGTATGGCCTTGATGGCAGCAAGGCTCTCAGACACCAACATGGTCTCAAGTGGTGTTCCAGACTCCAGGCATCCACATCCTCAGTGACAACAGAAGCCACAGATATCAACCCAGGTAGTGGCTGAGACCCTCAGCATCAGCACTGTCATTGACAGCACCAGGAGCCATGGACAACAGCACAGACCCTGGCTGCAGTAGGACCCGGACCCAGACATGGCCCTCAGCAGCATCCCAGGTCCAGCCAGCACCATGGCCCCAGGTGATAGCTCAGGCCACTCAGATTGACATGGCCCTGGCGGTGACACAGCACCTGGATGCCAACATGGCCAGAGGATGTGACCCAGACTCCGGGCATCCATGTGGCCTTTGGTGGCACTGCAGGCCATGGACATCAACGCAGACCCCAACTGTGGTAGGACCATGGACCCAGACATGGCCCTCATCAGCATCCCAGGCTCAGGGGTCACAGTGGCCCCAGATGGCAGTGCAGGTCACTCAGATCAGCATGGTGCCCTAGGCAGGCTGCATGGTATTTAAAAGCAGATCTCAGTGCTGAGTTTGCTTCCCCAGTTCCCAACAAACTGGGAAGTCTCTGGACTGTGAGAGAACCTGTTCCGTCCACAGGTTGCAAAGCCAAGTGAGGCCATCAGAGGCTCCTGCTATGCACAAAGAGGTAGCTTCTAAGAAGACAGATGTTGGGCTGGAGAGATGGCTCAGTGGTTAAGAGCATTGCCTGCTCTTCCAAAGGTCCCGAGTTCAATTCCCAGCAACCACATGGTGGCTCACAACCATCTGTAATGAGGTCTGGTGCCCTCTTCTGGCCTGCAGGCATACATGCAGACAGAATATTGTATACATAATAAATAAATATTAAAAAAAAGAAGAAGACAGATGTCAACATCTGATACTTGGCCAATGTAGACTTGGTACCAACCTAAATGGTATGAAAGTCAGGAAACTTTCAAAACATCAACCACCCACCTGCAGACTCCATTAGAGGACCCAGAGAGATGCTAGAGGACCCAGAGAGATGCTACATCAGCGCTTCCTCTTCTTTTACCCAACATCCAACATTTTTTGTTTCTTTTATTTTCCCTTTTCCTGTGATTTTTATATTATTTTTATTTCATATTTTAGTGTGTTTTTATTTGTATTCATCTTCTAACGTCTAATTTGTTTGCATATTTTTCCTTTGTTATGCGATTTTTTTTGGCACTGGAGATTGAACTCAGGGCTTCTCACATGCTTGGTTAGCCCTCCACTACTAAGCTATATATCCAGACTTTTTAAGATTTATTTATTATATATACTGGTCTGCCTGCATGTATGCCTGCAGGCCAGAAGAGGGCACCAGATCTCATTACAGATAGTTATGGGCCCACCATGTGGTTGCTGGGATTGAACTCAGATCCTCTGGAAGAGCAGCCAGTGCTCTTAACCGCTGAGTCATCTCTCCAGTCTCCAGCCCTAGTCAGACTTTTTTTTTTTTTCCGAGACAGGGTTTCTCTGTAGCTTCGGAGCCTGTCCTGGAACTAGCTCTTGTACACCAGGCTGGCCTCGAACTCACAAAGATCCGCCTTCCTCTGCCTCCCGAGTGTTGGGATTAAAGGTGTGCGCCACCACCGCCCGGCCCTAGTCAGACTTTTTTAATGTTTTTCTTCTGAGACAGGGTCTTGTTAACTAGCACAGGCTGGACTTGAATTCACTCTCTAGGTTTGGCAGGCCTTGAACTTGTAATCTTCCTGCAGAGCACTTGATTTCAGCAGCCTCATTCCTTTCTCAGGGTACTTAAGGCTGAAAGGGATGGGTTACAGGCCTGTGCTGCCAGGTCTGGCTGCTATCATGTTCTTTAATCTCTTACTCCTTTTTCCTCTATATTCATTACATTATTTTTATTTAACCTTGCTCCCAGCCCCCATGCCTTTTCCTGCCTCCTTCCTTTATTTCATTCATTTACTACTTTCACCCCAAGTAACTTTTTTTTTTTTGTTTTTAGACTTTTTTTTTTTTGAGACAGGGTTTCTTTGTGTAGTCTTGGCTGTCCTGGAACTTGCTCTGTAAACCAGGCTGGCCTTGAACTCACAGAGATCCCCATTTGTCTCTGCCTCCCTGGGCAGGGCTGAGATTAAAGGTATACACCACCACCACCCCGGTCCCAAGTAACTTTTACTATTATAGCACAGTCTACATTGTCATTTCTGTTCAGTGGTTGGTGGTGGTATAGTACCTGTCTTTAAGCAGTTTTGATTGTATGTATCTTCTCTGGTCTGGTGTTGCTATCATAGTGATTTTCTCCTCTCTGAATAGTGTTTGGGACTGAGTCCCTGAGGAAAGACTGACTGCTAAGGAGTAAAAGCACTTGTCATGAAAGCCCGATGACTACTTGAATTCAATCCCTGGGACCCACAGTAAAAAGAACCAGTTTTCAAAAGTTGTCCTCTGATCCCCACAGGTACTCTGTACACACACACAAACACACACACACACACACACACACACACACACACACACAATTTATAAACACATTTTTAAAAAGAAAAAGTCTTAGCATGGTGACACACACCCAGCACTTGGGAGGCAGAAGCAGGCAAATCTCTGTGAGTTCAAGGCCAGCCTGGTCTATGCTAGTGAGTTCCAGGACAGCTAGAACTCTGTTACATAGTGAGACCCCCCCTCCCAAAAAATATAGAACTTCTAAGGTGATTTTTTTTTAAAGTAGGGTCTCAAAAGCTGAAACCAAAAATACAAAAAAAAAAAAAAAGAAAGAAAGAAAAAGAAAAAGACTTCTAAGGCAATTTCCCAAATAAAACTAGACAAGCGGAAGAAACAAGCTCCACCGGGAGCAGAAGCCAGGAGCAAATCCAGCCAGGGAGCCAACCCAATCCTGGGACACTGATTGAGCCAACAACCTGACTCAGAGTCGGCGACTGAACTTAAGACAAAGAGAGAACTCCACCAGGAGCAGAAGCCAGGAGCAAACCCGGTCCCAGGACACGAGGGGAACAGGATTGAACCAGTGACCAGATCCAGAGTCAGTGATCTTCACCAGAACAGGTCTAACTCCAAGCCAGGGACTTCTGCAAGAGGAGATCCAGACCAAGATTTACAGAAACAGATCAAAGCCAGCAGCCTAGACCAAAGTTGGCTTGAGACAGCAAACTCCGAGGGAGCACACCAAAACACAGGAGCACTGAGCTACCTGGAGAAACAGGAATAACCAACAGGGTAACTAGAACTGTGACACTGACTGTACCATGAGGAAAACCATCTTAGCTTTCGATCTACTGGCACCTAGAAGATTATTCAACAGAATCTCAGACAGCAGCAACCACGTCTATTAGAGGAAAAGATGAGTAGAAAAGGTAAGATCACAAAATACACCACAAAGAGCAACACAATACCAGTGAAACCCAAAGACCCTACAAAAGTAAGACCTGAACAACCAAATATGGATGACCCAGAAGAAAATGATCTAAAAAATAACCACAAGAGAATATCAGAAATTCTTAAAGATGAATTGAGAAATTACCTTAAAGAAATGGAAGAAAAAACAAACAAAAATTGGAAGATATCCCCAAATCACTTAAAGAAAACGAAGAAAAAGAACTCAAACATATAACAGAAGCTATTCAGGACTTGAAAACCGAGATAGAAAAAATAAAGAAAACACAAGCAGAAAAAATTATAGAAACAGAAATCATGAAGAAAAGAACAGGAACCACAAATGCAAGTATGAACAGCAGAATACAAGAAATGGAAGAGAGAATCTCAAGTACAGAAGATAAAATAGAGGAAATAGACTCATCAGTTAAAGGAAACATTAAATCTAACAAAAGCTTAACCTAAAATATCCAGGAAATATGGGACAACATAAAAAGGCCAAATCTTAGAATAATGGGTATAGAAGAAGGAGAAGAAAGTCAACTCAAAGGCACAGAAAATTTATTTAATAAAATCATAGAAGAAAACTTTCCCTACCTAAAGAAAGATATACCTATGAAGATACAAGAAGCTTACAAAAAACAAGTCCTCTCGCCACATAATAATCAAAACACTAAACATAGAGAGTAAAGAAAGAATATTAAGAGCTGCAAAGGAAAAAGGACAAGTAACATATAAAGGTAGACCTATCAGAATTACACCTGACTTCTCAGTGGAGACAATGAAAGCCAGAAGGTCATGGTCAAGCGTTATGCAGACATTGAGAGACCACGGATGCCAGCCCAGACTAAAATACCCAGCAAAACTGTTGATCACCATAGAAGGACAAAACAAGATATTCCATGACAAATCTAGATTTCACCAATACCTAGCCACAAACCCAGCCCTACACAAAATACTAGAAGGAAAACTCCAACCCAAGCAAGATGGCTACACCAACAAAAACACACACAATTGATGATCTCATTACAGCAAATCCCAAAGAAGAAAAAAAAACTGCACAAAATAACATCACCAACGATGAAAACCAAATTAACAGGAGATAGCAACCACTGATCATTAATATCCCTTAATGTAAATGGACTCAACTCACCCCAAAAAAAGGCACAGGCTAACGGACTGGATATGAAAACAGAATCCATCCATCTTCTGCATACAAGAAACGCATCTCAACCTCAAAGACAGACATCATCTCAGAGTAAAAGGATGGGGAAAAATATACCAATCAAATGGACCTAAGAAACAAGCATGTGTAGCTATCCTAATATCTAACAAAATAGACTTCAAGCTAAAATCAGTCAAAAGAGACAAAGAAGGACATTTCATATTAGTCACAGGAAAAATCCATCAAGAGGAAATTTCAATACTGAACATCTATGCCCCAAATACAAGGGCACCCTCATATGTCAAAGAAACACTTCGGAAGCTTAAATCATATATTAAACCCCATACACTGATAGTGGGAGACTTCAACACTCCCCTCTCACCACTGGACAGGTCAATCAGACAAAAAATGAACAGAGAAATAAGAGAACTAACAGATGTTATGTCTCAAATGGACTTAACAGACATCTATAGAATATTCCATCCAAACAGAAAAGAATATACCTTCTCAGCACCTCATGGAACCTTCTCAAAAATTGACCACACACTTGGTAACAAAACAAACCTCAACAAATACAAAAAAATTGGAATAACCCAATGTACCTTATCAGATCACCATGCTTTAAAACTAGAAGTCAACAGCAATACCAATTCCAGAAAAGCCACTAACACATGGAAATTAAACAATGCTCATCTGAATCATCAATGGGTCAAGGAAGAAATAGAAGGGGAAATTAAAGACTTCCTAAAATTCAATGAAAATTATCACTCAACATATCCAAATTTAGGGGACACAATGTAAGCAGTCTTAAGAAGTAAGTTCATAGCACTAAATGCCTACATAAAGAAGCTGGAAAAATCCCACACTAGTGAATTAACAGAACATTTGAAAACTTTAGAACAAAAAGAAGCAAACTCACCTAAGAGAACTTGACAGCAGGAAATAATCAAACTGAGAGCTGAAATAAAGAAAACAATACAAAGAATCAATGAGACAAAGAGTTGATTCTTCGAGAAAATCAACAACATAGACAAACCTTTATCCAAACTAATCAAAAGGCAGAAAGAGAATATCCAAATTAACAAAATCAGAAATGAAAAGGGGGACATAACAACAGACATGGAGGAAATACAGAGGATCATCAGGTCATAGTTTGAAAACCTGTACTCCACAAAATTGGAAAACTTAAAGGAAATGGACAACTTTCTGGATAAATATCACTTACCAAAATTAAATCAAGACCAGATAAGCAAATTAAACAGA
>PVIU01006961.1:0-96298 GCA_004026605.1 Ondatra zibethicus | reverse complement strand
CCCCATGATCTCCTTATTCTGTCTTATAGCTATTGCTAAGACTTCAAGCACTATATTAAAGAGGTATGGTGACAGTGGACAGCCTTGCCTTGTTCCTGATTTTAGTGGAATGGCTTTGAGCTTCTCTCCATTTAATTTGATGTTTGCTGTCGGCTTGCTATATATTGCTTTTATTATAATTAGATATGATCCTTGTATCTCTAATCTCTCCAAGACCTTTATCATAAAGGGGTGTTGAATTTTGTCAAATGCTTTTTCAGCATCTAATGAAATGATCATATGGTTTTTTTCTTTCAGTTTATTTATATGATGGATTACATTGATAGATTTTCGTATGTTGAACCAGCCCTGCATCTCTGGTATGAAGCCTACTTGATCATAATGGATGATTTTTTTTGATGTGTTCTTGGATTCAGTTTGCCAGTATGTTCAAAACCACACAGGGATGCAACCAAGAAAGAGAATTTTAGACCAATCTCACTTATGAACATTGATGCAAAAATTCTCAATAAAGTACTGGCAAACCGAATCCAAGAACACATTCCCTGTATATTCTTTTCTGACTTCTGAAACTTCAGCTAAGGTCCATTTTTAAATTACTAGAGAATTTAGATTTTATGTAAACTAGAGTATTGATTAATTTTATAAAGCTCTTCTAGTCTCTATTTCCTCTTGCATGTGAAATGAAGTCTTTAGGAATAGAAATGAAGAGATGGATGGTATAGATATGAGTTCAAACATGATACTGACAAGTCATTCACAGAATTGTGACATAGCAACATTGGAAGATAAACTTGTCATTTCTAGAAGGAAAAAAAGACAAAGCCATAGTTGACTCAATAAAATTGGGGGACAATGTCATCAAGGAGAAACTGTGAGCTGAAATAAATCATTTTCCCCTTAAATTCCTTTTCTATAGTGTTTTGTAACAGAAATGAAGCTAGGGCAGTAGGAATAATAGATCTCATTCTTCCTTGGCCTCTCAGGTTTTCAAAATTAAAAATAAGTTAATAATCCTGAGCTGACAAGATGTCTCAGTGAGTAAAATCACATGCCACACAAGCATAGTGACCTCAGCATAATCTCCAGAATCCACTAAGGACAGAGAGCACAAATTATTGGAAAATGTCCTCTGAGTTCCACACAGGCTGAAGCAGATGTATGCCCATACACACACACACACACACACACACACACACACACACACACACACATGCCCTTGCATACACTCCAAAGATAAATACAAGAAGAGATTTAAAATCCGTGAGAATATTCCTTTTGCTGTGTTTGGTTGGGTTTCCGTTCCATGAATAAAGTATAAGAATCCAGATTTGCAAGATGGCAGCTTCCTTTGGGAATATAACTAGAGTGGTGGGATGAACATTACCCCACCAAAATGCTGATAAAATACTTAAAGATGGTACACTCCAAAGAGGTTCTGAAAATATTTCAACTACATTAGTTACATTATCAAACCTCGAAAATATGATTAAAGAGTCAGAGAGCCTTATAAAAGCAAAAGCTGAAAGGTTTCAAGGATTTGCCTTCTTGCTGTAGTGTAGAGACCAGAAACACGAAACGAGCCAATCAGCTGCTTGATTAAAAATGTAGAAACAAAGCTCTTTCCAACATTCCACCTCTACAGTTATTCCTAGCCTTTGGTTCAATGTGTGCTATATGTACATAACTCCAAAGCAACCTGTAATTATATAACACAGTTCTAGGACTTCAGTGTACATCACTGTGTGCTAATGGAATCTCTGAGAATATAGACCCATAGTGAAAAATTCTAGAGGAAATTTCTAATGGAATAGAGAGACATAGACAGAGATAGAGAGAGACAGAGAGAGAAGAAAGAGAGGAAAGAAAGTGTATGTGTATATATATATACATATATGTATATATGCATATGCAGAACTGTGTACACATATGTATGTGTGTGCAACATGTGTTAGCAATTGTGTGCACATGTGTTTGTGCATGTGCCTGTGCTCATGTGTTCATCACATTATTCTGTCAGTTATGAAATGTTATATAAATATGATTCAAACCACTTTGTGCCTAGCACATTTTGTTCAACACAATAATCTAAAGATCTATTGAAAATATTTTTGTATCTAAACTTGAGTTCTACTAGTTGCTGGGTATTATTCCCTTGAATGATTATACAGCAATTTGTTTATCTATTCTTATATTGATGGATACTTGGGGCGTTTCCAGTTTCTGACTTTCATGAATACAGCTGCTGTGAACAATCTCACATAAAGGTTTTGCAGACATGTTATTTCATTCCTCTTGATTAAAGACTGAGGATTGCAATTTCTCTTTCACAAGTGAGCATCTGTATGGCTTCATCACACAACAAAAATGCTTAACCATTTGCAAAGCCACATATTGCCTTACATCCCTGCCAGTCTAAACTGCTGAGAAATCTCCCCAGTATTGGGGTACTCTCGGCATTTTTACTTTTATTCCTCTAATAAGACTGCTGATACTTCATTTTGCTCTCAACTTCCTGTTAACTGTATTAATTACCTGGCTGTGTGCTTATTGGACAGTTATAAATATCTTTTGAAAATCATTATTTAAGGTTTTGTCTGTTTTATAAATTGATTTATTGTCTTCTTAATTGCAGTAATTATGTATTTTTGGATTCACTCCCTTGAGCAGACACATGGTTTTGCAATATTCTCTCAGCTGTAACTGCTTATTAATTTAAAGATATGTCAGAAGTTTAATTTAAACTAATATTTATGCTTAAGGTAATTATTTTGTTCTCTGAGAATTTTTGTGTAGTGAGAAAAAATTTAAGTTTTCTTAGAGAAGAAAACTAATACTTCAAACTCATATAGAAATTTATGGATTTAGCTTAGAATTTTAAGTTTATGATCAAATAACTTTTTTTATTTTCAGTGTATGACTTTTTACTTTATTCATCAAGTTTATTCCTATGGGCCCTATCTTTTCATGCTCTAGTCAGCAAAACTCTGTCTTAAATTTCATTTTCACATTGTTTACTGGAGTATATGGAGTAGTACTAATATGGGTTTACTGGTTGTATTTAGTCATTAAATGAACTCATTCAATCATTCTAATTTGTGTGTTTTATGTATGTATGTTCCTATACTCCTTAGAATTTTCTCTATAAGCACCATGTCATATGCATTGTTTGGTTGCCTAACTGAATGCTTTTTATTCCTTATTGCTTAATTGTCACAGCTAGTATCTTCAATACAATAGGACAATACTCAACAGAATGGAGAGAATGCACATTTTATCATTCCTGATCTTAGGATGTTTGTTAATACAACTGTTTCCATCGCTGTTAGTAAAGTTCTTTTCACATACCGGCTGTAGTTTGAAAGGGCTTTCTTTCCAAGCAAATCCATGGAAACAAACAAAGAACAAGGCAAGAGGAGCAGCTGTAGGGGAGGCAATGCAGGGAGATGCCAATACAGGGGAGGCAGAGGCAGTGGAATCTCTGGAGACTGATGGATGGCCATTCTTGCCAAATCAGAGAGTTTCCAAGTCTCCATGAGAAAGCCTGTCTCAAAAAGTAAGGTGGACAGTTTTGGAGGAAAGATACCCAAAGCTAACCTCCAGACTCCACACAGACATACATATACACAAAGATGCACACGTGAGATGAAGCCATGTGGACTGGGACTGTAATTTGTGGGAATAATTTCAACTTATAAATTTTTGGGGATAGAACATAAAATGTTCTCAGTTTTATTTTTGGACATTTGAATTATTTCTATCCAGGGTGCCTATCATTCTAAGTTACCAAGTCGGGTGAAATGATTGGTACAGATTTGATTATAAGAATTTTCACTTCTCTTAGGTCAGTAGTAATGTTTCCTCCTCCATACCTAGGTTCATAAATTTTGTTGATTTCCACATGTTTGTGTAAAATCTAGATTAAATGCTGCCTCTCATGTTAATCTTCACAAAGGAGCATTTTTCATTTAATTTTACATTATATGTCTGATTTATTTGCATGACCAAACTTTGAAATTATTTTTCATGTTTCCTTTGTGTTTAATTTGTTCATCTTGACTAGTTTATGAAGTTTGAAATTGATTGACTTTAAACTTTTCTTTAAAGTAATACCTGTAACTGTAAATATAGCTCCAATTAAAGCTGTTTTACCTGTGTCACACACAATATTTTGCATTTATGTTTTGTTCACCTACTAGTATTTCCAATTTTTCTTAAAATGATTATTCTTGGACCCATTGATTATTGCAATTATATTGTTGAATCTTCACATTTATTTCCTACAATTTTCTTACTGATTGATTTGTAATTTAAATTTTTATTATTAGAGGACATATTTTGTATTATTTCCTAGTTATAACCTTAATGAGACTTAGTCTACAGACTTAAATATGGTCCTTTCCAGAGTACATGAGGAGGTAAATACTGATGTCTGACCTATTTAATTTAGAGTGCCTTCAAACTTTACCATTTCCTTGCTTATCTACCTGGCTGTTCTTTCCATTTGCAGACCCATCCTCTTTGTTTTAAAGAGTACCTATTGCATATAGAGTTGTGACTTTAAAGATTTCTTTTACTTTTATCTTTGAAAGGTTATCTGCTACATTTTGAGGTTTTCCTTTAAATAAAAAAATGTGTATAATTATTCCTGCTCATAGAATTGAAGTGCTGGCTGCCAAGACTTTTCCTTACCATTGCTTTTATATATCTTGAAAGCCATGTGTCAACTATTGCTTTATATATTTGCTGCTTTGATTTCTAAGCTACAAGCATGTGTTCCAGAAAACCTTAAAATTGTAGGGCTGATCCCCTCACACTGAGTGCTTTCCATGTATCTCCTCTGGAGTTCCAGCTAAAGATATAGTAGCTTATTTGATAATGTGGAACAAATATTAGAAGCTCTGTTAAGTTTTGTCTCTTTCTGACTTTATGTTTTCAAGAATATTTTCCTTTGATTTAGATCATACATTCCATAGATATATCTCATTTACTCTTTCTTTTGATGTCTTCAATATGATTTTAGACCAATTCAGTACATTTTGCACTTTCAGTTGAAGAATGTTCATATTTTTGAGGTTTCTATTTGACTGCTAGGATTATCTCTGATTTTGTTGAAATCATTATTTCTTTAAATTTTAAAATGTAATTAATTCTATTTTGTGATATTAAAACTATCTTCTCAGAGGTAAAAGGAGGACTTGAAAACAAAAAAACAACAAAGGATTTCAGGTCATATCAAGAGCTGAAGAGGAATACTGTAAGAAAGACGACTGTCTTAGTCAATGCTCTGTCGCAGTGAAGAGATCCCATGACCACAGCAGTTCTTATGAAAGGAAGCATTTAATTATGTCTTATTTACAGTTTCAAAGATTTAGTCTATCTCACGGCAAGCAGCATGGAGGCATGGAGATAGACATGGCTCTGGACATGTTTAGAGTTCTACATCCAGATCCGCAGGCAGTAGAATACAAGGATTGTAATATTACAAGAAGTCTGCTATTTGATCGCTAATATTTTGAGAATAAATTATATAGTAAACATATGAAAGAGACACTTAGATGGTAAGTGGATAGATGACAGATGATAGGTAGACATAGATGATATATAGACGGTAGATAGCTGACATATAGATAATAGATAGATGATAGACAAACAACAGTGTGTGAAAGAGTTCTATTAAAACATTAAATTTTCTAAACCTATTTAAAGAGCGTGTGAGGTCTTTATATGGCTGGTTTTTGAAAATGTTATTTTATGTTTATCTATTTATGCGTGTTTGTGTGTGAGTCTGTCTGTCTGCCATGGCCCATATGTGAAGGTCAGAGGACAGCTTTCTGAGTCCTTATCTCCTCCTTATACCACGTGGGTCCCAGGAAGCAAACTCACATCCTCAACTAGCAGCAAGTTCTTATCCACTGAACCATTTTGCTGGCCCTTTTTCAAGACTTGTGAATCCTTTCCTTTCTGTAAGTTTGCAATCATACAGAAAGTTATAAAAACATTAATTTTATTATAAATAAATAATGTTGTTCTTTGCTCTTTTAGAGTCACAGAAGTTAAGAACAAAAATACACACCTCTCTCTCTGTTTCCCAGTTTATATGTTAGTTTATTCATTGACAGTTTTATACATGTATAAAACATATACTGGTTACTCTCCCTTCACACACCCTCCAGCTGCACCTTCAATCCCAGCCAATCCCTTTCCCAGATTCATGATTTCTGGTTTGTCTTGTGACCAGTATGGTTTGTTTAATCAGGGCTTTGTGTGTGACCACTGGGTTGAAACTTTCCATCAGATCCTGACTTAATGTTGGGTATGTAACTGAAGAGGGTGACTCCATCTCTCCCTGGATCTAATAATAGGGAATAATTAAGCAGTAAGGAGTGAGGTCTCCTGAGTCCCTGCTCTACCCATGCCTGCTGTTGATAGACCTGCTCTTGGGAAGACCCGGTATAAGAATCTGAAACTCTTGTGAGATTATGATTGCAATGGCTGAGTCTTTTCCGCAAACCTGATATTCCATAACCCTTCCCCTACAAATGGAACCTTATATTCTTTATACCCATTTCTTCAATTTCCTCTTATTTTTACAGTGGTGGTATAAATGTCTTAACTTCATTAGTCACCTTTTTTAGCTCCCTATGCAGTCATGAGACTCTGCATTTCCTAACAAGAGCTAAGAAATAGAAGCATCCTCGATGACCATGGATTAATGGTGAATAATGAAAACCTCATGGGTGGTTTTTAAACACAAAGCAAAGAAATCCAGCCTACAAACCACAATCCCAGAGAACTTAGACAACAATGAGGACACTAAGAGAGACTTACATAGATATAATCTACATGGGAAGTAGAAAGTAGAAAAAGACAAGTTCTCCTGAGTAAATTAGGAGCATGGGGACCCTGGGGGAGGGCTGAAGGGGGGGAGGGGAGAGGGAGGGGAGCAGAGAAAAATGTAGAGCTCAATAAAAATCAATAAAAATAAAAAAAGAAAAAGAATTATATGCCCATGAGAATAAAGATGAAAAATAGAGGTAAATGGAAGGTACCGCAAAAACACGGGGGAGCTAACACAGCCAGGGGTGGGAGAGGAGATACCACTGTATAGTCTCCCTCAAATGTGGACCCGAACCTTGAATATTTAATTCGGTATGTTCAAGTTGAACCAAGTAGAAATCAAGAACATAGAAAGGGGCCATTATGAAAAAAATTCTTAAAATATGTGGGGTGCAAGAGCACAGGCGATATGAATAAATACAGGGTAGGAGAATGCTGGGGGTAGAAAAATTTAAACAGAGTATAAGATGGGAGATAGAGGAGAGAAGCCTATGCTGGACAGAGTTACCACAAATGGTGGCACATTGAAAATACAGATGGAAATCTGTAATCTTGAAACCCAATTAAAAATGTAATTTATAAAAATCATTAAACCTTTGCCAAACTGGCAAGAGTTTCTACTGGAATCTGTGGGTTGTTAAACAATACCCAAGTACCAGGAATGGAATACTTGTTTATAAGTAATTGGTCAGATAAACCGCAGTGACCCCACAAACAATGCTGGATTCTTCCATCTTCTTACTTATCCAACAGAACTGGATTTTAAAACCCTATTTCTAAAAACTTCATCACACATCTTGACTGCATGATACAGAGAAATCAAGTTGGAGCTGGGGTGGAGCCTTCTTATCTTTCAGCTAGAATTCATAGTTTGGAAAGGTACTATGCAGGCTGCTGAAGGAGGAAAGGCAAAAATGGCATTACCCATCTTTGACCCTATAAACTATGATAGCAACTTTGGGTAAGGATGTGTTCAACATGTACAATAGTAACACTGTCAGTACATGGTTAACCAATAGCTCTCTGATTGGCAATACTGACTATTCCACAAGATAGAACTCATTTTTGTACTATACACTTGTCAAAACCTGGTCAGAGGGTTGTTCCAGATCCTAGGGCAAAGCTATATTTGTTTACCTGAATTGGCATAGTTTAACATTTTAAATAGATAGAGTTTCCCTGTACCTTTTGAAGCCTGTCCTGGAACTTGCTCTGTAGACCAGGATGACCTTGAACTCACAGAGATCCTCCTGCCTCTAACCCCAAGTGCTGGGACTAAAGGCATGCGCACAACCACTGGGCTAAATATGTCTTTAAGAAATATCAGAAAAACAATTAGAGGCTATACAGAAGGAAATATTGAACTTGAGATTTAGACCTGGCAGAAGTTTGGCTGTGATAAAATAACATTAAAATAAGTTCTTGCTGTGACTAAAACTGTATTTAAATTATTTTAGTATTCTACTGAGAAAAAAATTAAGTAAACATATGTCACAGACATGATTTCCCAGCCACAGCATTTCCTTTCACTTTTCAGGTATTTTTTTGGCAAAATTACTCAGTCCTTTGATTTAGTTTTGATGTGAGAATGAAAGACACATGCAGACTTTTATTTTATTTAGCTCTTGATTCAAATTCAGGAATTTGACACTGTCATTTTCTTCATTTAGCCCATTAATGTCACAGCACAGAACAGGCATGCATTCTGCTTAGGTCTCAATTTTTAAAAGCCATTCTGCTTAATTTCTTTCCTTAGGAAATTTTATAATTTTTTCTTTCATTCCCAAGGTTATGTGGCTTATCAATGGTGTTGTATTCTTCCTCAAAAACACTATGAAAAAAAATGTTTTAAAACTTCAAAACCTTAGATAAAGTAAGTCATATGATTTTTCATTTTCTAACTTGTGTAGCTACAAATATTCTCCATTTCGCTGGTCCGCCTGGACCAGTTTCTCTCTACCCATGGGGTCCTTCTCACTAGCTCCTGAAGCCGCTTATGAAATAACCATTCTGAGGCTTAATACTAATTATGTACTCTTTGGCCTATTAGCTCAGGCTTCTTATTAACGAGTTCTTACATGTTAAATTAGCCCTTTTCTATTATATTTACCATGAAGCTCATGATTTACCAATAAGGTTCTGGTGTCTTTCTCCTTCGGCAGCTGCATGGCGTCTTCCTGACTCTGCCTTCTTTCCTCTTTTATCTCTGCTCGGATTTCCTGTCTTACTATATTCTGCCCTGCCATAGGCCAAAGCACCTACTTTATTAACCAAAGATAATAAAACATATTCACAGCATACAGAGGAGCATACCACATCATTTCCCCCTTTCTGTATAACTAAAAAGGAAGGTTTTAACTTTAGCATAGCAAAAGTACATAAAACAAAACAGGTATCAAGCAAGAACCACAATTACAATATTTAGTCTATTATTAGCACATATACATTATAATGGGTTTATCATGATATTTTCACATTTAAATATCACGTATTTTTGAGTGTTTCCTATATGCACAGTTCATTTACATCAGTTCCTGCCCTCCATTATCCCCCTCCAATTCCTCCCATGTCATAGCCAAATTTCTTGTTGCCACTCTTTCTTGACCTCTTCTTTAGTTATTAGTGTTACACATATATGCAAACTTCTGCATCCATTTGATGTCGCTCACATATGTGTTTTGGGATTTCCACTTTGGAATGGTTAACCTATCACTAGGCTCACCCCTGGAGAAAACTGACTCTCCCTCTCTCCACAGACATTAATTGCCCATAGATCTTCCTCTAGGGATAGGGCCTGCTCATTCACATGTCAACTGGTGGTATCATTGGGCAGACCTTGTTTCAGAAACCATGTTTTTGAGATTGTATGGGTGCCACTTAGTTCCCATATACAGAAGGCACAACAGATCCCTGATTCTCTGGCTCTTTCAATTTTACTGTCCCCTCTTCTACAGTGTTCCTCGAGACTGAGGTGTAGGAGTTGTATTACAAATGTATCAAATGGGACTGGACTACACACAATGATCTGCTGTTCTCTGCATTTTGACCAGTTGTGGATTTCTGTAATAGATGCTGTCAGCTTCAATAGGAAATTTCTTTGGTGAGGATGAAAACTACACTTGTCTGTGGATATGAGGATGTTTTTAGAATGTAGTTAGAAATTAAAATAACTTAGGAAATCAGCAGAATTGAGTCACCTCTCTAGGGTCCAGGATTTTACCACCAGGTAACTTGCTCAGTTTACAGTATCAGACATGATTGCCCTTAGTGGGTGAGTGGTCTTCAATCCAAATAGACAGTTGTCAGTTACCCCTGAGGAATAAGTGTCACTGCTGCACCACTGGGTATATCTCACCAGTATGGCCATTGCTATGGTTAAGAGGTTTTACACTAGAAAGTATTTTACTGAGTATGGTAACCCAGACCCAGAAAAACAAATAGCACATGTTCCCTCTTTAGATTCAAGTATGTATATATGATGAATATACATACTCACATTTAAAGATATTCATGTATATTCATATATAGATGTGGTTATATGCATATATTACCAGATGTAACTGTAGAAACCAGGAAAATTAAAAGGGACCAAAGGGGAGTGAGCTCTAGAGAGGGGGATAATGGGAAACAGGTACTATGAAGGGGAAAATGTGTAAACAGGGGTGGGACTTAAAGTGAGGTCTCTCTTGGGAAGATCCATACGGAGGGAGGGCAGTGAGGAGATAAATGACACTAAGGATACTAAAATGCCTTAAGAAAACATTGTTTTGTGTTTACTTAAAAATACTTATGTAATACATATGAGTTTATTTGTGTACACACAGAGATAGTTTAATAAAATTGTAGTACTTGGGGTGATATTGAACCCCCTAAGATCTGTAGATAGATAGAACAAAAACTCCAGTGACATGCATTGAGTTGTTGGCCCAGGGAGTTCAAGAGACTCCCAAAACAATATAGGTGATTACTGTTGCCCTTGAATGATTCCCAGAGCGTGATGGTAAGAGCCTATTGCTGAACATACCACACGCTTTAGACATGGGATTGGAGGAAACAAACTGGAATTCAGTTTGGTTTGGTTTCTCTAAAGTAGAACCAAACTATGATACTGTTTGTGAAGAGCTGAAATGCTTTCAAATTGGGTTATCTTCTCATCTTGTCATATTTTTTTTTCTGCCCACATCCAAGTTTCAAGTCTATGCTTATGCCCTTAATCGCATGGTGTCTCCAACATTTTAAATTTTGGTTTCAATAGAAGTGATAGCACCTTTTCTTATCTCAACTATTTACCACACGTTTTTACTTTTATTACATGCCACAATTGCAGAAATAAAACCCTGCAGAGGCACTTAACAACAAAACAACTTAATGTGTAAGTGAATAATGAGGGAAACTTAGTTGGGTAGAATTCCTGTTGGAAGTCAGCCTTGAGGCAGCAACCAGAGTCCTCTTGCATATATTATTGAGGAAATATAGAATACAGATGAATTTGGTTAGTCAGTTAAACACACAATGTTTTTTTAAACCTACTTTTATGTGTCTTTACGGTCATTTATTTTGTATAAATGTTATTGTCAAATACATAATTTCCAGAAATATGCTTTTTGAATTTGTGACATGTAAGTGTTATATGTATAAAACAATGAATTGTGTCTAATTCATCCCTTTAATTAAATGATATTTCACATAAGGATATTTAAAACTATGATCAGTCATTCCTTGCAGATGAACACTCATAATATTTCTAGAATTGGTGTCCAAACAGCGATTTCATGATGATGTTCGTGCAGGCATTCTCAGCAACCTCTGTATTTGGTTCTGTAAGATAGGTTCTCAAAAGTGTTTTTTGTTTGTTTCCCTCTTTCTGCTTTTAATGTATTTATATTTAAAACATAATCATACAATATTACAGAGTGAGGTCAGGGTCTCAGAATGGGTAATCAAAATTCATGTTTATTCTTGAAAAGATTTCAGTTAGGAAAAAACCATCATTCTATGAAAGAGATATAGGTTTTGATGGTATAAATGGTCCCATTATGGAGTATCTCTTTTTTTTTTAAAGATTTATTTATTTATTATGTGTACAGTATTCTCAGTATTCTGTCTGCATGTATGCCTGCAGGCCAGATCTCATTACAGATGGTTGTGAGCCACTATGTGGTTGCTGGGAATTGAACTCAGGACCTTTGGAAGAGCAGGCAGTGCTCTTAACCACAGAGCCATCTCTTCAGCCCCTGGAGTATCTCTTCAAGCCACATGATATTGTTAAATGCAAATTTGTAAAGGGATGCTAACAGTCGATTTTGTCAAGCCAGGATGCTTCTCTTCCAACAGATTGATCTAAAACAATTCCACCCCCAGGACACTGCTAACTTTAGTAAATAAAATGGTCTCTGTGATAAAAGGTAGGAATATGGAGGTCACAGGAGAAGTTATGCATCTGTGAAACATATACAAAGCTGAATAACCCCATCCTTCCCTTATTTAAATACTTCACAAGCAAAGATCTGTGGTACTTAAACCTCCATATGGAATGTGCTACATTCAGAACAGCTTGCAGTTTTTCTATGAATTCTTTCACTATGAATCATGTCATCAAGCAATAAGCATTTATTAGTTTGTATTGCGACAGTTAGAGAAAACACATGAAACATTTAATCATATAAACTATTTATAGGATGCACATCTAAACACAATTTTTATTTATCAAAGAACAAGAAAACATTGCAACACAGGAATTGGGTCTGTTTTTAATTACTCATGATAAAATAAGGAACTGGCATTTTGGAATTTTTGGAAGACAATGGGTTCTGACTTATGAACATGTCGTGTATTATCACTAAACCATTATTAATCAACTGCTTATGCAGATTTAAGACTGACAGATATTGCAGAAAACTACCAGGACCACCTGGTTGCACACATCTTTCCTTAAAGTCCCCAATCATGTGCCCATATTCTAAATCAGCTGCTGTACATGTGCATCTAATAACATATGATTGCTGAATCTGCAAGATGCACTCAGTGTGCTCCATCACACAGGACACTTGATGTAGTAAGGCAAACTGAGAAACACAAATGTTTTTAATTCAAATGACTAAGCTTTAATAGCTCTTTTTCAAATTAGCTTATCAGCCATCATGTGACATGGATCTCTGTCAAAGCTGTTAGACCTATTCAAGCCATATATGTAGAGGATCATATACATTATGTTTACCTAGCCTACACAAACTTGGAAAGAAGGCCACTTAGTTCCTCTAATTAAAATTTCAAACCCATGCACAGTTTGGCTGGTACACACAGTGATAAGGAAACACGGGCATAGTTTAATTCATTCTTCTAAAGTGCCAGCTTACAGGCTTTCATTGAATCCAGTCCAGGCTCAAAAGCATAATTGATGGCAGCTCAAATTCTCAGGCAACAGCCAACAACAAACGCTGAATCTGTTGCTGTTGGCTTTGTTTGGGTTTCAGGTGCAAAGCCCTTACCATATGGTACCCTAAAGAGAGAGAGCTTTTGTTACAGTGGGGGGGGACAGTGCATATGTGTGTGTGTTAAAGATTGCAGATAACCTTAATGCAACAATGAAAAAGAAGGCAAACATTGAAAAGAGAATGAACTCATTGCCTAGAACCACTACAGACCATAAGCTGCTGGGTTATTAAAGTTACATAGCACATCAGACAAATAGAGGTTTCTAAGACATTGTTTCATCAGTGAACACTTTATTTGTCCTTTACACCTTGTTTTCTTTTCACGACCAAATGGTTGTGCATTTATAATTAATGAGATGACACTGTATTATTAATACAAAATTCAAGACAGTTTGCAACAGACCAGTATACTTTGGGGGAAGATTTATACCTAAAATGTTTTCTGAATCATCACTGACTATGAATGTTCAGCATTTTTACATATGTGAAAAATATTTAGTTCAAAATGGCAAACCCTTTGGATTAAATTTTAATGATCAAGTGATTAAAAAAGTGACTGAATACAGAAGAAACAATTGAATAACTAAAAATCTACAGATTCCTATAATTGATTAACCTCAAATTTAATAGATTTGAAAACCTCCACACTTAAGTTCCTTTTTTATGCTATTAAAACTCTAATTGCTTAAATACTATTATCACTAACTAACCATAGAAGCCTTATGGCAAATAGCAAAGTGTCTACACTCAAGAACAAAGAGTTTTCGTGTTTAGCGGGAGCTCAATAGATGTGGCAGTAGCTATTGAAATCATTATATGATTGTTAAGCAGTATTAGTTTAGGATTAAAAGCTCCTACCAAGAGAGCTGCAGGCTATCAATGGCTGATAAGAGAAGGAGAACCCTTCTTCTCCAGTAATAAGTATCCTGATAGGTTTTTCAATCCCAAGTAGTTAGTTCTTTAAAATGTGTCCATTAAAGCAACATTAAATGGACTCAGTGGGTTACACACGTATGTACATATGTGTGTAATAATTATAGACGAGTGCATGAAGCTGAGATAGAGGGGGAATGGGACATCAGAGGAGTTGTCTCTAAGAGAGGGAAGGATTGAAAAGATGTAAACACAGGACTCTAATATGGAATTCCCAAAAATTAACCATAATGAAAGAAAAGTCCAAGGATAACATAAATCCAAAAATGTTCAATGAAGGAAATCAATCTTCACATGATTTTAAACAGTGGATAGACATATTTTACATACAAAAAAATAAATACTGAACAGCATTCCAGGAAAGACTCATAATATGGAGAAAACTAGAAATGAGGATGAACAGACTGGGTTACTTGTTATGATGCACTCCCAGAGAATAATCAGATAATTCAATTGGCAGGCATTCCAAGAAACTGGTTACTAGACATTTTCAGACCTGATGTCATCAAGAAGTATTTTCATTCAAAGCTAAGGTTACTGACAACTCTCTGCAACTCACTGATAGCATCTCATTAGATTCCAATGATTAGAGCACTATAGTAGCCACATTAGGAGTCCTCCACTTTACTATCTTTTTTGCATGAGAAATACTTCAAAATTTTATTTGGGATAGAATATCTCTAACTAAAAGAATATTTTAATAGAAAGTAATAGTTTTCACATCCTTCAATAAATCATGGGAGAAACGTAACCCCATGCAAGCTCACATAACATGTTTATGTAGCAATGATTTAGTTTACAGTAGTGGTTGTTATTATTTAATGTAAGGAAGCTAAACAAACATACCAAAATTTTAGAAATATGTACTCTTATTCACATCAACATTTTTCCTATAGTTGACAGCATAATTAACAACACATCCCAATATAAATACATTAACTAATAAGGAAATATGGTACATTAATTTAGATGTTACACTGTTTTGTAAGATAGCTTCTTAGAGAGGTACTTTTTCCAAAAGAATAACAGGTGGGTTTCCTCTTGCCATTACTGTATAGTACCAAGAGTACACAAACAAAAAATAATTATTCATTTCACATCTGTTAGATTCATTTGTGTCATATTCTTCTTCTAGACTGTTCTGCATCATGTAATTTAAGAGACCATGCATATAGGATGTGGCTGAGCCAACAGGCAACTTCTGGTGCTTAACTAGATTGAATCAAATCCCTGCTAAAATGCACAACTTCTTAATGAGTTCATCTGAGCACTTCTCCAGCACTGACCAAGATCTAGTTTGGGAATACACCACCTTATACACAGGGCAAGTGTGCTGTCTAAATGAGCTCTGTCTAAATGAGCTTTCTGCGTGATAGTTACAGACAAAAGATTTCCACTGGTTTTCAGAAACTTGCTCCATCAATACAGAGCAGACTCTTCAGTGTATTTCATTAACTGCTTCTTTGAAAGGTCAGTGAGGGCTGTCCAATTTTTCCTGTGGGATATTGAATTTGACCTTTGGATTGTTGTTACCCCTTCCTGCTAATCCTGCCTCCTGGATACACTTTTTCCATGTGTTTCAATGGAGAATGGTTGGTGGCAACACAAATAAATTGCTTTTTAGTGATTTATAAAATGTCCTGGATGCCTGATGAGGTATTTTCAGGACAGGATAATCATTATGTACTTCTTATCTACAGCTTTGCCTTATTATACAGCCATTTCTTTGAAGTACTGTTTATGACCCTTAGCTTACAATTGAAATAACCCTGGCACCCTTTGCCTTTTTATTTTCTATTCAATGTCCATGCCTTACATCAAGTAATTAAAAGAGAATCTCTGGCTTTAGGACCCAGATAGCAATACTTTCCAAAAACTACCCGGGAGTGCATGATTAGTATCCAAGACTGAGAACAATTGTAGGAGAATGTGCAACATCTTATCAGATTCTTGTCAGAAGTACCCAATCAATTATGTGATGTTTTCAAATCTCTGGTCTTCTGATGAAAATTAAACTGGACCAGTATGAGTTTCATTTAACACAGAAACTATGTTATGATATTTGTGTTCAATCTAGCATTTTCTCTAATTACCTCCACTTAACTTTGCCCTTTGTACTCTGGGGAATGAGAGAAGGGAAGACTTTGTGACTAGGATGTCATTGTCATGTGTGTGGCAAACCCTCAGCACAGACTAAATTAAGGAAAATGACAAATTTACGTTATCACATAACAAAAAAATTTAGGCATAGAGCTGGACAACGGTGATTTTATTTCACCATCCACATGATGACCATAGACTTTTCCCTTTCCTCCATCTCATGCCTCTGCCTTCTGTTATGTTTATTTTTTTCTCAGATCCCATATTTAGGCTCCCTTGAGTTGCAGGCTAATACTACTTTAACTACAAGTTAAACAGTGGAGTGGATTTCTTCAGGTAGGCAGTTATTTTAGTTGGTTTATCTTGTATTCCTGAAGTTGCCCCTCAGACTGTTATGATACACAGGGATATTTGGGGTTTAGAGTTAGTTCAGTGTTTCCCAAGCTGGTGTGGGACAATTCTGTATTCTGTCAATTATGTTTTAAATAAACACTGATTGTCCAGTAACCAGACAGGAAGTAGAGGTGGGTCAATGAGAACAGGGGAATTCTGGGAAGGAAGAGTCCTGTCCAAACACCAAAGAAGGAAGATGTGACCTGCCCTGCTGAAAAAGGTACTGAGTCATGTGGCTAACACAGATAAGAATAACGGCTTAATGTAAGTTATAAGCGCTAATAAGAAGCTTGAGATAAGGGGCCAATCAGTTTATAATTTATGTAGACCTCTGTGTGATTTTCTTTGGGATTTACCAGCTGTGGGAACTGAGCAGGACAGAAACCCCAACAAGCAGGCCCTCATGTTACACCAAGCCCTCTCGTTGGAGTCAGAAATGAATTCATATCTGAAGTACACTACTTGAAATTGGAGTTTAAACCAAAATCCATGCTACTAGAGTGAAGGATGGATTCTTTTCTGAAGCACACTACCTGAATTAGAATAGTTTGTATCAAAGCCCATGCCACTCCTACCTAAATGGAAGCCATCAAGACTGATCTTCAGATGACACACAGGCTTCCACTGTGGAACTTCTGAGTCTTTGCAGTGTAAGCTTTTATGAAAAATAAGCAAACGACAAATAAGGGAATCAGAAGACCTCAATCATAGCCAGCCCCTTATCAGCCTCACAGCAAAAATGATCTCCATGATGACTCAGGTAAATAAGATCATTTGGGGGAAAGGAATCAATGCAGAATCATCAATAATAACGTGGCTTCCTTAATGAATTGTACATTGTAAAGACAGCAACTTCAGAAAAGGAGCGACTAAATGACATTTTAGGAAACAGAATGAGAATGAACAGTTCTTTTGTTTTTACTTGTATATTTATCTCTTAAAAAATGACCATTGAAGGTGACATTCATGCTTAAAAGTTTATACATACTTGATTCGAAAATGCTGTGGACATAAAATGCATTAACCTCAAACAGTCCTCTTCCTACCCTTTTGAAAGAGAAACAGCATTAAAGTCTACCTGAGTTTTAAAATAGTGGCCTGTTGAGCTTTAATTCCATGTGATAGTTGGTTGAGATCTCCAATTAGTCCCAATAGTTGTTCTGGTTTGGATGTAAAATGTCTCCCCCATGGGCTCAAGTGTAAGCTCTCAGTAGATCCAATCGTTTCCCTGTCCTGGGACATTGTAGAGCTTCTCAGAAATGAGCCCTAGCTGTCAGAAGTAGGTCACGTGGAGACAGCTTTTGAAGGCCGCATGCCTTTCCAGTTCTGTTGTGTGATCTCTGGGTGTGAGCTCGGAGATACACTACCGCCACTGTAGATGTGTGAGCTCTGAGATACACTACTGCCACTGGAGATGAGGCTACCCCAGCTGTCATGCTTTGCACTATGACTGACTTAAATCTCTCATCTATCACTTGCTGAGACAATTCTACATTAGTTCCTGTTGTCAGGTGTCGTGGCCATGGCAATGTAAACAGTAGCTAACACACTGTCCATGGCAGGGACCCAGCAACAGTTCTTACAGAGGGCGCAGTGAAGTGAACTGACCTCCTTCGCTCCCTCTCCTGTCTTTTATCATGGTCAAGATTATCAACATATGGCAATTAGTGCTGTTTAATCACCAAGATAATGTACTATTTTTCTTTAGATGCATTAATTTGAGTTATAACCTTTTGCCTGTTATATTCCCAGTCTACTTACAAACTTGCTTCCATGAATGTTACTCTTTAGAGAAAAAGTTTGGAAAAAGAAAACATGACCTATAATAATTCCATTTAAACTCAAAGGCCATTATGCTTTGGTAGTTATCAATTCTTTAATTTGTGTGGTTTTTTTTTACATTTAGTTCATGTTTTTCTCTTACCTCCCTAGTAGTCTTATTGTTAGACCTGACAATGTGGTACCAATTTACCAAACATGAGTTCTCCAAATCTCCTTGCAGTGTCCATCTGTCTCTTCTTTCACCTTACTGAATACCTAGCACTCAGGGATTCACACCAGAGGGTTCTGATGTTCTTCCTAAAGCCTTGAGTCTAATGCTGTTGATTATGTACACTGGGGCCAGCATGACTTGTCTAAGTCTGTACATTTGATCATCTAATTATTCTTCCATAAAATGTATGGATACAGGGGCTCGGGAATAGCTCAGTCAATAAATAGTTTGGCATGAGGGCCTGAATTAGATCTCTAGAATTATCAGAGAAAAAAAGAAAACTGGTGTGACGGTGCATTTTTGTAATCTCAGCACTGGAGATATGAGATAAAAAGATCCTTGGAGCTTCCTGGGCAGCCAACCTGGTTGAATTGGAGAGGCCCAAGCCCCAATGCAAACTACAACAAAGAAAAGGCAAGTGAACAAAGTCTCCAAAACAAAGAAGAAAGCTTTAGGTCAACTTGACTTCCACAAGTTTAGACATCTGACTCCCACACACATACCCTGATGCACATTCATTTGCACACATGAACATACACACAAAGGTAAACATGCAAACAGATTCCCATTATTTCTTGGTATAATAAGCCAATAAACAAATTCTTGGTCCAATGCAGAGGGCTTTGTACAATTCTGATCTCAGGATGTCATCTCAGCCATCCTTTCTCACTCACAACATCTGCTTTGTTTTCTAGAAGCCCACGTCTTCCCACTGTTGTTCTACTTTATAGGATGAGAAACTGAGAAGGTTATGTATCCAGACATATAACCATGATCTTTTGTATTGCCAAGTTTATCCTTTCCTAGCATAGAATTCCCTACAACAGATTCTACTTTGTAAAAGGTTTATCTTATTTTTAATTATGTATTCATGTGTGGCTATCTGCATATGAGTCAGGTTCCTGGGGAGATCAGAGACATCCCCCATGGAGCCTGAGTTACAGGCAGATGTAATTTACCTAATTTGGGTGCTAGGAAAGGAACTCAGGAAGCGCTCTAAACCATCAACCTGTCTCTATAGCCAGCCAGCCAAATCATCTTCTAAAAAGTGCTCTCCCTTTTGGTGTTCAAATCTTACTTCAGGCATTAGGATCTATTCCAAGTTCCTCAGACAGAATATGAACTATTATTCAGTGTCATAAGTCCTGTGCAGGCAAGCTCCAAATCTCTGATGGCTCCGAAGAACAATGCTTTTTGGAAGGACATGGGGTTGGCAACTTACATACCTTGGAGATGCACTGGTATAAGCAACATGCTGTTTCCGCCCTATGCTTCATGAAAATGAAGATGATATAGATGCTGATGTGCTGCCAAATCATGCATTAGCACCACAACGTGGCCTCTCTTATACAAGTTGCACATTAATTCTCCTGTTGTAAATCTGCCTGTCAGCCTAAAAGAGCACTGTAAGCCCTTCACAACATCCTGCTCGTCTTTCTCTTCCATGCCCTTGGCAGAGAACTGACTGTCTATAGGAAACTCGGAACCTTTGAGGTGAATGTGTGCAGCTATGAATGAAATGGTAATTTCCGGTCATGTTATAACTTCAGAATCTTTTCTCTGAACTTTATCAGAAATCAAGCTAGAAATTGGATAGTTTTAATTATTTATAACTGAAAGACTCTATATGTCAATAACATGTGTGGGTGTTTTGGTTATACTATTTTAAACAAAAGGCCATTTTAATATCTGTTCCAGTAAGCGCTGTAATTTACTTCTAAAAAGATATTTTTACAGGTAATTCATTTAAATCTTGCTATTGCATATAGCCTTTATGCTGTATCTAAACATTAAACATTTTAAAAACATGCTTAAAGTAAGCATAATTTAGATAATCATAGTAATTGTATATATTAATATTTTTAGAATGTACATAGTGCTTAGTACTGTCAACTTGGCAGAATGTGGAGACAAGCTTTTGAATATGCTGCTGGGAATTATCATGATTGTATGGATTAAGGTAGGAAGACAGCCCACTGTGAAAGGGACTGTCCTCTGGCTAGGATACTGATCTATATTCATGGAGAATGGGAGCCACCATCAACATGATGTCACTACTCACTGCTTCCTGATTGTGGGTGTGTTGTGACCAGATGTTTAATGCCCTTACTGCCTTGACTTCTCTTTGTGATGTATGGTACCTTTAAATTACTAGTCAAAATAAACTCTTTCTCCCTCAATTTGCTTTTCTCAAAGTGTATTATCACAGTAACAAAATTGTTACTGAGACGACATGTGGCTTACTCTTTTATCCATCGAAGCAGACCCCAAAGAGGCAGTGGCAAAGTTCTATACAGACACTTAAGAGCCAAGTTTGCAATACTTTGCTCAAAATTTGAGGAAGAAAAAGACAGACTAAGAGCCATATGCAATATCTTACTCCCTTCAAACATCAAATGTAATAGTGCAGGAACACAATTTTAACGTATTAATTCTATCATCAACTGCAGCATTTAAGACTGAATTTCTGCTAATCAAGTACTAGATTACTTGGGGAGTTGTCTTATACAGTTCTCACAAACAAACATTATGGAAGTCTGTTCTTTCTCTAGAGTCAGACCCTAACTAAGGCTCCACACACTTTCCTATTTCCCCAAATCATGCAAACGGAGAGGGTTGCAGAACCTGACTGAACCTTTCTATAGCTTGCCTGATAGCCACAGCCTGGAAATTATCTCCAAAGCATTTTGATTTTATAATTATAAGTTTGGCTTAGTTCTTTCAGGCAAAAAGTTTCTTTAAAGAATCATTTAGAATTATAGGCGTTTCTAGAATTTCAACCTTTACAATGTTTCAATTTACAGCATGAAATCACTGTGAGGATGAAATCAATGAAAAGTACCAGATCTGGTTCATGCCTCATAAATATTCAGTAAACTGATGACGATGGTGGTGGTGGTGATGATGATGATGATGATGATGATGATGAAGATGATGATGATTTAATCTAACCTCCTCATGATTCAATGATTCAGGAAGAAACTGGCTCAGAATGAGAAAATAACAAGGACTTAGATGAGAACGGTGGCAGAGACTGATACCCTCTATAATGAAAACTTACTTAGAGATTGCTCGAAGGTATTTTGCAAATATTACCATGATAACCCTGACATGCAGGTTAAAAACTTGGAAGAAATCAGGGTACCACCCCTCCGGCTCAGGGTGATGCATGTCTTGCTCCACAAAACAGCAGCAGCAGCATTAGGAACTCATTAGGAAGCAGAATCTTGGGCAACTCCCCAGACTGGGTAAATTGCAATCTGAATTTGAAAAGTGGTCCAGTGCCTCCTAATTTTATTAATGGTGGAGCAATGACATTGAACCCCATCTAGAAGTAAACTGAAGATGAGGGAGGTGAGTTATGCAGACTTCAGCCATTCTCCACTATTCATTAGATGAGAGACTCTGAACAGATTCTCAAATGCAATGTAGCACTTTAAACACAGTTGAGTTTGTTTTCCTATCAATCATAATGATGAAAACAGGACAAGAGAGCAACATTAAAAAGTATATTTTAAATGCAAATGTGAGTGGATGTATGCACGGCTTTAAAACTTGCATCTTTCAAATAAAATGGCAATAAAAGAGACATAAAATTTCTAGGGCAACTTTGAAATAGTTAAGTTTTGCTTTTTATAATTATACATATTAAATATATAATTATAAATATATCTGTATATATAACATTACATTTTAGTGAGCATTCATTCACAGACAGAGATCATACTCATACCAGGAAAATAAATCTGATGGGAGAGACTATTATTCTGATTACTTTGCATGGCTAGGCCCTTAACCATCTTAGGTGATCACTTAAGACCTTGTTAGTTTATCAAAACTTAGATTGTGTAAAAGTGACTACTTTGCATTTAGTGAGTAGCGAATCCATTCAGTGTTTGTTAATCTTCAGTGTACTATAGTACAAAATGTTGATTAGATGACCCCTTTCCTGGTGTTTTAAAGTCGGTCTGGCCAACTAAAAACAAAATAAATACACACAGGGTTTTATACGGTCCCTGTATCACCAAACACCATGACCTTATTTTGAACTTCAAAATCTGATTGTCTCTAATTGTTTCTCAAGCAAAATGTTAAATAATGCTAAGCACAAAAGGGGTGAAATACCCATCACTTGAGGAAACATTAAATTCTCTCAAACAACATAAACTTATTTTCTCAGTAGAGCTTTGGAACTAGATATAAAAATCTGAGATACCATGGTTCTATACCTTGACTTATAACTGACAGTGGTGACATATGTTCAGGAGAAGCAGATTTGGGAGCAGCCCCTGTCACTCTCGATGTAACACAATTAAGACTGGCCCAAAGTCCAGCCTGTATGTAGTAAACTAGGAAGTGGGCATTTATAAGTGAAAATGGAAATTTTGTCTACATACCTGACAGCATCAGTAAATCTACGTTCCATCACAGAGCCAAAACAGAACCCAAAAGCTTGTGTGGGTCCGTTTTACAGGTGACATATAAATCATTCGAACACCAACTAAGCCCCAGATGACCTGAGCACAGAGTCGATAATGGGATAATGGTATTTTTTCTCCTCTTAGAAGTGATTACCACTCTTTATATATTTTTCCTGTAAATCATAAGCAAATTATAATTTAGTAAATTTGGCTGTCAAGCTCAAGTCTGCATTTTCATTATCTAATGCTGGTTTGAAAATATTCTCCCTGTAAAGTGATTTTAGTTACTTTAAATGAATTCATCCCTTCAAGTTACTTTTAAAAATCCCCCAGTTGTGACCAAGGTCTTCTGACCTATTTCTCAGAAAACTATTCATCAATAAAATGTAGGGCTTAATTTGTAGCTATCGTAATCACCTCTCCCTCCGTCACCATCTCTTCTCAGCAGGGATCTCAGGGGATTACTTGTCACTACTGATTTTCTATCGTTCTAGAGATCCTTGGAATATTATATTTGATAACCATCCAAGACCTGATTAGATGGCTGAGATAAGAGTCTTTTATCCTAGCACCTCAGCCAAGTAGAGGAGTCATCTGGAGCAGTGAAGAGTGCCCATCATTCTTCTATAATCAAGGTCTGGGGTGAAAGTCTCTGAATTTTTTTCTGAATGTTATAGTTAATATGCATCCAATTTCTTCCTCTCTCCACCACGAGGCCTCATGAGGATCTAGAAAGATGCTCTCTTTTCATATTTCATTCCTTCCCTGAAGGCTGTTTAAATTAAGCTTTTCTTATAAACACCTGAAAGGGTGGCTGGTCTTAAAATGACAATTAATTATGTGGACTTACGTGTTTTCACTAACAGCTACAGCTTTGTAGAATTGCGTACTTGTCTTTACAGTGTTTTGTTTGCAAATCAACATTTTATGAAGTTATAAAAATACGTTTTAAAACACCCCAGTATTACATTTTACAGCCTTATCTGCAATCATCGACTGCCAAACATGACACTCATTTGTGTCCATGCTATCCCTTCCTTGTTTGCTTTTTTCCTAGGTTTATGTCATTATATTCACTAACAAACCCGGGGTCCTGAGGTTAATACATTCTGTAAGCAGAGCAGCAGACTGAAAGGCTTGACCGCTGTCCCCAATGGCTTTACTTGGAAGCTTGCAGAACAGAATCCATCAAATTACATACAAAAATGCCATTAGTAACTTGATTAGTGTCAGGCAAGAGAAACCCGTAATTAAAGAAAAGGGGATAAGATTAGGAGAGGTGCTCAAGTAAGTAGGGTTGAGCTGAGCCCTTCAAACTGGAAATTATCTTTGAGAAATCCTGTTTGAGCTGAGGGCTAAACAGCAAGTGGGAGGGGCCTAGGCAAGGAATAGGATAAAGCTATCCCCAATGCAATCAAAAGGCCAATAGCAGGAGATCCTAGTAGGAGACAGTAAGGCTTTGCCAACATAGAGTCTGTGAAAGCAGGACCCAGATGTGACGAACATGGAACTGCACACACAAAGCCTTAGAGAAAAGGAGAGCTCTGCCTCTCTTTTAGGAGTGGGATGTGGAGGCATTTTAGAACACAAGGATAACAAAAATGGTCATCTGAGAAACCCTCTGGTTCTGTATGGACGGGGATTGATATAGCAGATCTATAAGCAAAGAATGTGGATGTTATAACAGAGGGACTTGGGGAACAGAGAGGGTGGTGGATTTGTTGAATTTTGAAGAAAAGGAGTTGAGAGAAGTTGGCAGTCTTCTTGAGCATGAAGCTCTACATTTCAGATGTTGCTTTGAGCTCGTGTTAGATGCCTGGCATTGTGAACTCACACTTGATGGGTTCAGTCCAGTCCTCCCTCTTCCTTCTGCTGCTCTCTACCAGTTTCTGGGGGACAGAAAACCCCACGGATTGGCATTCAAGCCCCCCAAACTGATCCCCTTCCCTCTTTTCCTTCATAAAAGCCTTTGATGGCTTCCTCTTTTTTTTACACCCATTCCTTTGCACCTTTAGTTTTTTGTTTTTGGTTTTTTAACCAAAGTACTTGGTTCCTCTTTGGCTCCTGTTGTTCTCCTCACATCCACCCTTCTCAAATCCAGCTTAGAATGTGCTTCTTCCTCCTGAAATAAACCTTTGTTTAATGATAGTCTTAATTTAAACCCTAGCTCCTTCATTGTTGCCGCAAATGCTTTCCTCTATGAGCCCAATCTCAGCTTGTGCACCATGCTGCTGTTATTCCTTTTTCTGTAGAAAGAGTTTCAATTTAGAACTAAACTAGAAATCCCTCAAGAATAGGTTTTGGGGCTGGCAAGATGACTCTGTGGGTAAAGGCATTACTCACTTAGCCTGATGACCGGCATTCAATACCAGGGACCCACATGATAGAAGGAGAGAACTAATTGCAGAGAGTTGAGTTGTCTTAGGACCTTTACATGCACAGAATGGTGTGTGTGCATGCACACTCATACACACACACACACACACAAACTGTAATTTCAAAACTAACAGGTTCTTTGCTTCGTATTGCCAAGAAGTAGAATGATACGTACACAGACCTAATGTCACATTCTCAAACCTCTACCCAACAGCAGCTTCAGAAACATCCAAGTCTCCTATACAAGGATCTTTGAAGAGAGGCTAGAAAGATAGCCAAGTGCTTAATGGCATGCACTCAAGAGACTGGGTTCAGTTCTTAGCATCCATGCCAGATGCTTCACAACCTTCAATTCTAGCTCCAAAGTATCTGATGCTCTCTTATGGCCTTTGCAGGCAACTGCATTGGTGTGCATATGCCCCATACGGGCACATAAGCATCCAGATAATTAACAAAAATTGTTTACACTTATTTCCAAAGTAGGGAGAATTGTGTTCATAACAAATAGGAAAAAATAAGATGTATTGTGGCCTTGTATGAATGGAATGAAATTGATGGACTTTATACCTAATAACTTCCTTGTTTATTATAGGAAAGCTAATCCCATTTATCATTCTAATTAGCTGCATAGTTACATCATGTAAAAAATAATTTAGAAGTATAAAATGTTGCATATACTTTCAAAAAGTAATTAACACACAATTTTTTTCAGTTTTGAAATTAGGTGATTAAAATTGAGTATAGTTAACAACAATAAATGTATAGTTCAAAATAGTGGTAGAAGGGGATTTTTAGTGAAAATAATTTTCATACAGTGTATTCTGATTAGTTTCCCTGCTCTCATTTCCTCCCACATCCTCCATGCTTTCCACCCATCCACCTCCACACCTTCTTTCTCTCTCTTTAGAAAACAAGCAAGTAAATAAAAATGACAACATAATAAAATAAAACAAAGAAATAATATACACATACATGTGCATACACACATACACTAAATCCTTTAAAACACAAAATCAGAAATCATAATATATAAGCAGAAGGTCAATACGATCAAAATATGTCCAAACAAGGCAATATGAGATAAATAATACTCAAAAAAGAGCCATTGAGCATGGGGCTGACCCTTAACTGTGGTTTATATACCCAATGAGGTTCCATGGGAGAAAACTAATTTTTCTTATGCAAATGCTTGCCAATTTGAGATATCTTCTCAGTTGGGGATGGAAACTCGTGTTCACTTTATCCTCCCAGCACCGAGAAACCATGTAGCCTGGACCTGGGAAGGTCTTGGCCACACAACCACAGTCTCTGAGTCTGTATGTGCATCATAGATGAGTTTCCCAGTTGTGTCTGGAAGGCACCATTATCATGGTGGCATCCACCCTTTCTGGCTCTTACAAACTTTCTGCCTCCTCTTTCACATAGTTTCCTGAACCCTGAGGGGAGGAACTAAATGAAGACATCCCTGTTATGAGTAAGTGTTGCAAGATCTCTCATTCTCTCAATATTGTAAAAGACGATTACTAATGTCCTCTTCGTGTGTGTGTGTGTGTGTGTGTGTGTGTGTGTGTGTGTGTGTGTGTGTGTGTTTGTGTGTATGCATTTCAGGAAGCTTCTACAGTACTAATTACATAGTAATCTCAAAATATAAAAAGATGTTTAAATGGAGTTATCCTGAAATGGAGTTAAGGTGCTTGTATTAGATGCTATAGGCTGACAAATAAAAAGCCTAGTTCCTGGGACAGGTTACCTCTTTTGGAATTAATGGTCAGTAGGGTCCCATAGCCCTCCCTGTTCTACTGTGGAACAGAACATACCATTTTTGCAGGTCTCTTTTCTTATTTCCCAGGTAATATTACAATCACCAGTATTTCTCATCCCTATCAACTTTGTTGCAGTGACTTCTCAGTGAGTTCCTCTTACTCCTTCATTTCAAATACAGCCTACATGACTTAACTTTAATCTTTTATTAAGGTGTGCTAGCATCCCTTTGTGCTTACTCTATGAAGTTAAAAATGCTTTAGCAGACAAAATATTTTCAGTCTGTGTAATCATATCCCTTTGGGTACAGGCTGGTTTGCAACCTCTCCTGTATTGAGGCCACTATCCAAATGCTGCTACTTGTTACATCCTTTTTCCCATAAGAAACGCCATTCTCATCTCTCAGCACACGCTGAACTCAAGCTTCAGTGTTCACACATGCTTCACTAATAAATCCTGCTCTAAGTTCCTCAGCCACAAATGACAACAAAAGCAAAAAGAAACCAGAAGATGTCCTAGTGAGAATAAGGAGGCCATCTATGATTTGCACCCCATCCTTCCTCCATGGCTTCTTTTCATCGTGTCCTATTCATGTTATTCCATTATATGAGCAAGGCCACTTTTATTATATTGCTCAGAGTAGGATTATAAAATCAGACCCAACATATATTATATACACACTTATCACATATTCAAATGCCCATTTTCAATAAAAATGTTCATGGGTTCCAGAGATTGGAAAATAGATATTCTTTAGAGACATAATTTTTCACAGGAATTAAACACAACTTAAGGACTATTTCATATACCTGTAGCCTCTAAGAATTTGCATCTATTATAGTATTTTATAATAAAGACAAAAATTAAAATTTTAGATCCTTATCACATAGAACTTATTTTATTATAACTATTATTTATAAGGCAATTTAAGATATATAGTGTAAAACTATGTTAAGAATGTCATCTGTGCTGTCTGATTTGATCCTTATCCTTACACTCTAAATTCTTTCCCTTTCTATAAACTTCTAGGATGTTAATTTGTTCCACACCGATCAATTATACTAGAGATTCAGAAGAAAATTTGTGAAAAAGCCTTTATCTTCTATCAGGTTCAGTGTGGTCAGTGAAATGGATTTGGGGCGAGTTCCCGGCAGGCAGGTGGCAACGGGTCCCAAAGTAGCCAGTACTGGGTGCACAAGACCACAACGGCATGTCTCCATGTGGCTGCCGGTCCCCAGCAGTGTTCAGGCGGCTAACCGCCACTAGCCATGTGACGGTTGAGGGCAGGTGAGAGACAAGACATAGAACATGCAGAGTAAAGTTAAACATTTATTAGGTAGGTTATTGAGAGGAAGACAAAAGGGGAGAGGGGGAAGAGATGAGAGAGAGAGAGAGAGAGAGAGAGAGAGAGAGAGAGAGAGAGAGAGAGAGGAAGAGAAAGAGGAGAGGAAGAGAGACGGGGAGAGAGGCTGCTTCTCTGAGAGGGGGACCAGAGAAAGAGAGAGAGAGAATGGGGGTCTGAGGCTGCAGGCAGGAAGGGAGTGGGTGTGGCTTGTCTCTTAAAGAGACAGAATAATTGTTACAGTCAGATGTGTATTGAGGTCTTTAATTTATTTGGATTTGAGTTTTGTGCATGTGGATAGATATGGATCTATTTGCATTCTTCTACATGTTGACATTCAGTTATGCCAGCACCATGTGTTGAAGATGCTTTCTTTTTCTATTGTATAATTTTAGCTTATTTGTCAAAAATCAGGTGTTCATAGGAATGTGGATTAATATATGGGTCTTCAATTCGATTCCATTGGTCAACTAGTCCATTTTTATGCCAAAACAAGCTGTTTTCATTCCTGTAGCTCACATGGAAACAGGAAATAGACAAAATAGACTGACAAATTGGGAGCATGGGGGTTGGGAGAGAAGGGAGGGCAGAAGGGGAAGAGAAGGGAAGAAAGGGAGGGGGAGAAGAATTTGAGGGAACAGGATAGTCAAGATGGAGGAAGGACAGAGATGGGAGCATGGAAAGAAATATCTAGATTGAGGGAGCCATTATGGGGGCTAGCAAGAAACCTGGCACTAGAGAAATTCCCAGGAATCCACAAGGATGGCCCCAGCTAAGCCCTAAACAATAGAGGAGAGGGGGCCCAATCTAACCTTCTCTGTAGTCAGATTGATAAATATCTTAAATGTCACCATAGAACCTTCATCCGGCAACCGATGGAAACAGAGGCAGAGACCTGCAGCAGATCACTGAGCTGAGCTCCTAAAGTCCAGTTGAAGAGTGGGAGGAATGAGAATATGAGCAAAGAGGTCATGATCATGATGGGGACACACACTGAAACAGTTTACCTGAGCTAATGGGAGCTCACCAACTCCATCTGGACAGGGAAGGAACCAGAATAGGACCAAAGTAGACCCTCTGAATGTGTGTGACAGTTATATGGCTGGGCAGATTGCGGGGCCACAGGCAGTGGCACCAAGATTTATCCCTAGTGCTTCTATGTGGTGGCACATGCCTTTAGTCCCAATGCTTGGGAGGCAGAGGCAGACAAACCTCTGTGAATTCAAGGTGTGGTTGCACACACCTTTAATCCCAGCACTTAGGAGGCAGAGGCAGGTGGATCTCTGTGAGTTCAAGGACAGCCTGGCCTACAGAGGGAGTTCTAGGACAGCCAAAGATACACAGAGAACCTGTATCAAAAAGCCAAAAATTAAAAGTAAAAGTAAAAGAAATAGAGGTTAAAATAAAGCCACATAAAGATGAAAAATATACAGAGAATCTGGATACTGTATGTTATTATGCTCTATTTGAATTGTTTGAATGCTGAGGAAGGAGCAACAGTTGCTAAAAGATATTTTGAAAATACCTTGACATCAAAATTGATGTCAAAAGATATGTTACTTTGGAGAAGAGGTTTTGCTTTTGTTTCCACAGAAAATGAGAGGCTATGGATTTATTCTGAGTTAAGAAAGATCAGGTTTGATCAAGGAAGACCACCAGAGAAATCTCCAGTAAGAGCAGATGGCAGAGTTCTACATCCAGAACAGATTCAAGACTGCTGCTTGAGAAGATAAAGACTCACAGGATACTCCAGTCAGGACTTGATCATAATTCAAAATTTTCTTTAGGTCTCCATAAGATTATCAGCACCCCCAACCAGCAGGAAGTAGCCTGGAAAACTATGCCCACAGTCCCAAAAAATGGACTATGGATGTCTTGTTTTTGGTTTTTTTTTTTTTTATTAAAAAGAGGGGGACATGGTAAGGGACAATTGGCTATATTCTGTCAATTATGTTTTAAATAAATGCTGATTGGACAGTAGCCAGGCAGGAAGTATAGGCAGGACAACCAGACAGGAAGTAGAGGTAGGTCAATGAGAACAGGAGAATTCTGGGAAGGAGGAAACCCATTCCTCCCCAGTCCTGCCCAGACACAGAAGAAGGAAATGTGATTGTCCTTCTGAAAAAGGTAAGTAGCCATGTGGCTAACATGGATAAGAATAATGGGTTAATATCAGTTATAAGAGTTAATAAGAAGCCTGAGCTAATTGGTCAATCAGTTTATCATTAATATAGACCTCTGTGTGATTTCTTTGGGGCTAAACAGCTGTGGGACCTGGTGGGAGAACAGATACCAGGCAGAACAGAAACCCAGACAACACTTCTACTGGCTTTTTGAGAATCCATCCTCTTTAGATGGATATCTTGCTCAGCCTAGATATAGTAGGGAGAACCTTAGAACTTCCCCAAAGCAATGTTCCTTACCCTTTCTGAGGAGTGGATGAGGGTGGTGTGGGGGAGAAGGTGGAGTTAGTGGGAGGAGGGGAAGAAGTGGAAACTGGGATTGGTATATAAAATAAAAAATAACATATATTAAATTTAAAAAAATATGGGTTTGAATGATGTGAATAAAATTACTAGTAATTATTACTAGTAAGAAAAGGAGGATGAAGAGGAGGAGCAATTTGGGATCTTGGGAGAGAGCCTGTGACTTTACCACTAATCTGCTGCCCCACCCCTAATGAAATTATTTTAAAATTTTCTTCTTATTTAGTAGAAAGAAACAAATATTGGAAGGATAACACATCTATGGAATACTAAATAATTGTTCTGGGTCCTAAATGCTTTCTTAAATCTTTGAGGAAGGCAGAATTCTTCATTAAATAGCATGTTTAATATTAACAAAAATGTGAGAAATACTGTCTTAATTCATTGAATCTCTGTTTTAAGTCTTTTTATGTGTTAAAGATAAACATATGCTCCCACCTTACTTAGATGAAATTAAATATAATGTTCTACATGTAGATAAGCCAGACTCAAGCTATCAAGCAAATATATTTGACTCTTTGAGATAAAATATAACTATTCCTTTAGTAATAGGTCAAAACATTACACCCAGAATTCTCTGTTGATGAGACTAAAGGCAGAGGAGTTCACTCCTCTTCCTTCTGTTGCTCTCTTGCTCTCATACTGTACCGTATTGGCTCACACATCACATTTACTCTTCCCAGGAAGGCTATACATCAGCCTGGAAGACCATGGAGGGCAGGAGGTACTGCTGTGAGTGATGCAGAGACCAGATGGGGAAAGCAAAGCAGTCAGCAGTCTGTGACACTCTTCCAGAAGACACCAGCCTAACATAGTGAAAGACTGCACACTTCAGGATTCGTTCCTGGATAGTGTAAATGTTATAGGGAAAATGGAACGTAATTATCATGGGAAGACTAGTGTAAACAATGTCTTTGTTGAAATAAGATGAATTCAGCAAGAATAAAATGAAAGGGGTTTTCCTGTTTTAATTTGAGCCAGTGATTACAAAAACTGAGCTTTGTCTTTAATTCCATTGACAATTAGCACAACAGGAGCTAGACACAAGTCTCTGAATATCTATGCCACACTGACTCACCTAGAAACACTGGTTTCTGAAGAATTGTTTCCGGGGCCCCTTCTGTCATCAGGGAGGAAAACAAATACAGAAGTATCAATAGAAACTCAATTTTAACTCTTCCACAAAGACAGACCCACTAGCATTTTCACAAAAATTGCCCTGTGTTTTAAAAGCTAGGCATTTATTTTCCTTTGTATCGGATAGGTTCTCAGGAGAAATGCATCTTAAGACACTCAATGAATGCATTATTTATATGTTTTTTTCTTGTGGTCTTTGGTTTCTGTTTAGTCACAATGACTAAAACATTGGACCTGACTGCAGCACACTACTGTTTGGTGTTCTTGCGTATTTAATCCATTTAAAAAGCCTAATTAATGTCACCAAATTACATCTCAGCAGCAGTGCTGATCAGAATGCTTTTATTTCTTTACTTGCCTGAAGGAAGTCTCCATGGGCAAGGCTTTTCACCTGAAGTCTGAAGTTCTGTAAATCATTCTGTTTTGCAGGCATTGATAAGGTACAGGGAACAGTATTAAAGGCATATTCATCCCTTTAGTAAGTTGATTGTCAATTTGGTAAGGTACTCTGCCCTGTGAAGACTTTACATTTTATTTTTTTCCCTTGAAGCCTAATACATATGAATATGGTCATGGTTCATGAAAGCAGCCAGCTGCTAAATTAGAGGGCTGTTTGAGGTAATGTGATCACTGGCCTTTTAAACACAACCAAGTCTCCTGTCTTACATAATGGAAACTGGGCCAAAATTGTCTTTAAATTTGAATGCTGTCTTTCTCCCATAGTTCCCTAGGCCTGTCCCTTGCTAGTCTCCTGATCAGTGTTTTGCTTCCTATTCATGTAGTCTATGATCCCTGAGCCTTATACTGAGACTGGAGTCTCTTGGCAACCTGTGGAGGACTCAATGTGTTCAGCCAGCAACCAGCTAAGCATGTGACATTGTTGAGGATGCAAAGGTTAGTTTTGTTATGTGACAGTGGAATGTACACAAAGTAAAGACAAGTCTAGCAGTTTACTGCCATTAGACTAAGGGAAGATTTCAATTGCGCACTAAGGCCATCAGCCATTCTTTGGGAGCAAATTCAGAACGCTTTAGGGAAGAGGCAAAGTTTTATGAAGACAAGCATGGGGGAAAAGAAGGGAGCAAAGACAAAATAAGATGGTGCAGAGTAGCAGGGATCATAATGGCCCTGTGGGTGTGGAGAAGAACTGGAACTGAGTAATGCTAAAAGCAAACAAAGTCAACCATTACCAAACACCAGCATCTATGTGTGACGAGATAGCAACCTAAAGTTAATGCTCAGACTTCATACCTTTGCAATCAAGATTTGACCCTATGAAATGATGATAAGTTGATGCAAATATATGAATAGCCTGAAGACTAATTTTTAATAGTATTTATTTCCTTCTTTTCTCCTTAATGGAAACACTGCTAATTTTTTTAAATATCTACCAAAAATTAGATTTCAAAAATTTGTGTTTCCCAACCCAAGCCTCTTTTGACCAAAATAGAACAGGAAAACAATTACACACACTAATGTTCAAATTTACTGGCTATGAAATAGCTGAAATGGAAATTCTGGCCAGCAAGCACATTTTCAGGGATAAATAAGTATGCTGTTCTTCCTAGTGATCCCTGACACTCTGGTGAGCTACAGTCACATGCCAGGGGAGGGTTAGCTCTGACAATCTGTTCATTTTGGTATGCTCCAGAATCAATGGGGTGAAGTCATGCATATGGCCCTTGTCAGTGAACATGAAAATGACAGAAGTCAGCACGCTGGCAAAGTTATCAGCCATTCATTTTCCCCCTAGACATGTATTGTGTGGGGCTTTTGTGCCCAGATTTGCTTCTCAGTTGATTTTTCTTTCTAGTCTGTTTTGAAATCAGGGAAGCGGCTCTAGTTCACCTAAAATAAGCAGTTACATTTACCCAATCAATATGCAGTTTTGATTTGGGAACATTAAGTGACATAGCCCAGGATTTCTTAAGAATCAGTAACTTGTTTGGTGAAGATTAGAATGTGGAATTTGTATCTTCTATGACTACAATGTTATGCTAGAAAACATACCTCACAATTCTCAAGGGAAAGCAAATTACCTAACATATTTAAAATAGACAATGAAATTAAAAATACATGTATAATACACTTTGGGCCACACACAAGTGTCAAAGTAGGAGGAAAATCTGAAGAGAATAAGAGTTCCAATCAGAGAGGAAGTAGGCTGGGGAAGCAGAATCGGGATTTAAAATAACTATATAATGTAGAAAATTATTAAACAATTAAAAATTAATTTTTAAAAATGTATGTGTTACAAGACATGTACAGGCTCAAGCTAGATAAAATCTTAATATGAAGGGAGCAGAATGTTGGAACAAAGTCCCACCCTTAGCTAAGGAACTGTTGATATTTGATAGCTGATAAAGACGGAGAGCCAGTTTGCTTTAATGGTATGAACCCTGATATTTGCCATACTCCAGGGTAGGCCACTTACCCAAGAATACTTGACCAACACAAACAAGACTCCATGGGTATGAGAGAGATGTGGGGGGGAGGGAGAGGTAGAGAGAGAGAGAGAACTCCATATTAAGTTGACAGGGAGGTGGAAGTCGATCTAGAAGAAACTGGTAGAGAGAGATAAACATGATCAAAACACATTATATGAAATTCTCAAATAATTAATAAAAATATTTTTAAAAAATTTTTAAATGTATATGTTAGCTGGGTATGGTAGTATTTATTTTGGGAGGCCAAGGAATGTAATTCGAAGGTACCCTGATTTATATGGTACCTATATGAATTTATATGAATTCAAAGCTTGCCATCACTACATAGTGATACCCTGCATTTTACCATTTTCCAAAAGAATTACAAGTTTCTTGAAATATTCTGGGAAGGAACAATCTCACACTTTCTACTACAGGTGTCATGTGCCAGAAAGGACAAGATGAATTTCTAAAACACTTGTAAAATAATGAAGCCGCTCCTGATTATGCGTTCATGTGTGGTGAAGCAACATTGTACCTAGCAGTGTCCTCTTTTAGTCCTCACGAGGCAGGAATATATCACCTATATTTTACAGTTGGATAAACAGGAACTCAATCAAGCTTAAAATCACATGGTGGGAGAGCTGGAAGAAAAGCCCAAAAGATCAAATTCCCAGTTAGTGGCCAAAATCATTAGTGTTGCTCTAAATACATTGTTCTCCTTGGCTTCAATGAACTGTGACCCTAGACAGTGGGAATAGAGAGGAGGGAGGGGGAATTGAGGGAAGGAGAATGGTAAAGAAGACAGATGGAGGTCAGCTGTGCCCTGCACTTTATATGTGTGTGCAGTGTGGCGAAGACAGCCATGAGTCAGTCTGGCACTGCTTTAGAGGATGAGCTATAAGCATCATGAACTTAACCACACCCTCTCCATCTTGCCCTGTCCCCTTCTTCACTCCCCTCCACACACAAAATGAAGAAAACACTGTTAGTTTTACCATCTCAATACTTGGACCAGTTATTTAAGTTGTTTGGATTCAATTTACTTATATTTGATAATCAGAAATTATTATAACTCCTTCCACATAGCGCTGTTAAAGCAGTTTAAAGAAACACTGTCGCATGCAAAAAAGGCCAGCTTTGCCCCTGTCAAGTCCTGTAAAATAATGTGTACTAAAGATGTTCCTGATTTTGTTGCCATTGTCCTGGATGGCAGAGATCTCTCTGTCAGTTCTGGGATCATAACAAAGGTTTTCAAAGTAGGCATTATTTATCCAAACGTTAACATAAAAAAATAAGAAATAAGCCAGGCAGAAGTGGCATACACCTTTAATCTCAGCACTCAGGAAGCAGAGACAGGCGGATCTCTGTGAGTTCCAGGACAGCCGGGTCTACAAGAGCTAGTTCCAGGACAGGTTCCAAAGCGTCAGAGAAACCCTCTCGAAAAACAAAACAAAACAAAAAAAAGGGGGGGGGGAGAGAAATTCCAAGTCACAACACGTCACAATTGAGAATCATGTCTGCTGTGAGCCAAGAAGCTCTTACTCCCAGTGCAAATGAGCTCAGAAGGCAGGCCAGCACTTGACCATCTCTCCTCTGGGATATCCCTGGGGTTCAGGCTCATGCAGTCTGTGCAAAGATCTTCCACCTTCTTCTCCACCATTTCTGCTTGAACCCAGGTCATTTCTATGCTGTTATTCTTAGCATGAATAATTCAAAAGATTATTTTACACTGTGTATTAATTCAATGTCAGTATGAATTAAAGATTTAATAAGGCCTTGATCCTTCTTTTCTGCTTCTGTCAAATTGGGTCTTGTGAAGATTTGGTCTGTCTTTTTGGTTCTTTACATCATTTGCAAAAACTGGGCTACCTACTAAGAAGTGGCTTGTAATCTAAATAGTATGCTTGCTACCAGGACATAGTGAGATGCATCCATGAGTCTCTCCTCTAATCGCCTCAAAATTAGTGGAAGAGACACTGAGCTTGACTAACTACTTTGAAATATTAAAGAAAAAACATGACTGTTTAAAAGTTTCAGGAAAAGAATTTATGAACAATACCAGCTTGGGTAGAATAAATATGTTTGAATTTGGCTTTTATGGAGAAATTGTTTTCAAAATAGAGATTGATGAGAAAGGAACATCCGATAGAGTAGTCAGAAAAGTCAAATAGAATGAGAAACATAAAACTTCAAGGAAATCATCGCATCTGATTAGAAACAGAAACAGAGGCAAGGAATGGTGAAAGCCAAGAAGTCTGGCCATGCTCTTCCCTAAGCTGTTCCACATTGGGAGGAAGGAGAAGCCAATACAAATGATGCCTTCAGGTGGGTTAGCTATTCATTCCACTGAAGCATCTCTTTACCATGACAAGTGTTGCAGTAAAAGGTATCAATCAATTGCTAATGACTCTTCCAATATTCAGAGAATATGTGTAACACAGAATGCAAAAGTGATATACAATGTGTGTTTTTGTTAGAATATTTGACTAGCTGAAAATTATGCTTTATCCACGGTCCTTGGAAGTAAATTGGTTTATGGAATTGCTACCTTAATGTAAATACTTTATTAACAAGGGTAACTTTCTTACAAGTAGGGAAAAAAATGAATGGTGGTTTTTCCCAGTGAGAATTCATAGTAACAAGTAAACACCATGACTGTCAGGTCAGAGAGATAAAAGAGTTTAGCCTTTACCACAGATAAATCCCTTCATTCTGATAAGTTGCTGGTGAGAACATGGCTGAGCAATTGCTGTATAATGTTGCAGCTTGTAGCAACACACAGTATTTAGGTCCATATTGACTGTTGATTCTCCAGAGGAGATATTCAGATCATAGGGGGCTCCTTTATCTTTGTGGCTTGCTATATCTTGCCCAGAAGCTGTGTTCCATTTGTCACAGAAATTACTCAATGATCCATGATTAATCATGAGATTGATTTTGTTGTTTTTATGATACTCTTGTTTCCAAAATCCATTGAAAAATAGAGCTCTTGAACTGTAACACTTAGAGAGGCAGAAGGAAAAGTAAAAGTGTCCTTAGAAAGTGAATGATGTCCTTCAAGAGTTGTTGAGGGTGGATGTGCCCTGTCTTCCCAATCTGCTGTATACTTAGGTTGAGGAAACACTTTGATGCAATTACATACATCAGAACCCATATATATGCATATGAACACATTGATCTCTATGGACTGACCAAATTGCAGTTAGATAACCCATTGGAATTACATACATGCCTCATTTCATGCTGTGGGTGTACAAATCTATGAGAACTCTACCCTAGATGTTATCAAATATACTGTGATTATTATTAATTTTGGCTTTCTACGTTGTCTTTGGCCATCTATGAGCACAATTATATTTGTTGGTATGATGTTCAGTTAGTGGAAAAAAAAATCAAAGGAATGTTTTAAAGCTAGACAAGCACAACTTTCTCTTATTTGATTTCTAAGCATGGTCGCTGTGGTAAGGACTGCCCATCACTTATTTATACATTCAGATGTCTATATCTGCTATCTGCTCTCATTTTGAAATTTGAACCCAAAGGGATCAATTTCAATTTTTGCTATCCAAAAGAACATCTTGCCTGGTCTATAAGCCAATGCAGCATCGCCAGAGAGGTAAGGCACTTCAAAGAAGATTTAACTAGTGACAAACAAAGAACAGGTATAGAAAGTCTGTATCCCTTTGTGTCTTGCTTAAGATGACTCTTTAGTGTTGTTCCCACTTCTCTGGTTCCCTCCAAACCTTGTGATCCAGTTGCCATTGGGGAGGCTAATTTAAGAATTGCATTGGTTTTCTGCATTTGATTCTCAAATCCATCCCTTTCTGATGTTTCTCAATGCTCCCTACCCCAGATGACCTGTATTCAAATCTTAGTCTTAAGGTTTGCTTCTGGAACAATCTAGAGCAAGTATGTCCATCTAAAAACGTTCTGCCTACTTTCACTATATGTATGTCTGTCCAGATTGTGTTTTCTTGAGGGCCTTCAGGGTCAGCAACTCACAAGATTCTGATTTACATTCCTTAGTTCAGACACATACAGTACTTTAGACAGACATTCTTCCCAGTCCACCTAGGCTGTTAGTAGAATTTTGTTATCAAGCCACGGTGAAATCATCCCTTCACTCTGGAAAAATATTGCTGATGACAGTTATCATTTGAGCCAAAAAAGGTCTAGTTAAATTCAGATAACTATGATATCACTGTGTAGTTTTGCTTTATATTACATTTATGATGTGACGTTTTTCACTGATGGGTGAACAAACACCAGACAAAAGCAAATTCAGAAGGGGAGGGTGTGTTGTGGCTCCCAGCACATCGTCACAGGCAGAGAAGGCATAGCAAAGTTCATGATAGTGGAAGGAACACGTATTCGGAACAACTAGGAAGCAGAGAACAAGGTGTGCTGGAGCCATCTCATTTCCTGCATGCTTCATTTTTATTTTATTCAGTCCTGGACTGCAGACCACGTGACACCACTCATATTCTGTGTGAGTCTTCCCTCCTCAGCTAATCCTTTGTATAAACACCCTCACAGACATGAAGAGAGGCCTGATTCCTGGATGATTTTAAGTCTAGTCTAGTTAACAATGAAAATTATTCAACACAATGAATTTGTTGTCATTCAAACAGCCAATCTGGTTTTGCAAACTTAAATATCCTACATACTGGTGGTAGGCATTGAGCCAAAGGTTAATATCGGTAAGCACTGAATTACAAGATGGTGCATAAGAATGTAAAAACTAGAATGCATTACAAGTAGAACTCATAAACCCATTAGAAAGCCTGTGAAATGCTCTTCCTCAGAAGAACCAGTAGAGCACCAGAGTGCAGGAACTAAGTGATAATTGGAAGCACTAGCAAGTGAAACCTTAGGATTAACCAGAGGTTAAAGAATATATTCAAAAGAATTTAAAATGAACAAATCACATACACACACACACACACACACACACACACACACACACACACACACACATGAAACATAAGATAAAGACTTGACTTTGAAATCTATTAAGAGGTTACCTCTGTGGGGTCCTTGGATCACCAGGACTCTCTCTTCCTATGCTGAGATCTGAGGTCCAGACAGGTGAGTTAGTGAGCACTTGGCGAGAAGGTCCCTGAGGGAGTGCTGGTACCACCAGCCCCTGCTGCAGCGGGCCTCTTTGTTCCAAACGACCCTGCTCCCCCCCTGCAAGTTGCACGTTCCTCTGTGGGGTCCTTAGCCCACTAGGACTTCACCTTCCTGCACTGAGATCAACTATCCAGAGGGGTGAGTGTGTGCAAGCCTTCCTGGAAGGTCCCCACCCACTGAGACTTCCCTGACTGCAATCAAAGGAAGAGATGGGCAGGCGCCAATTCAAGAATTCCTCCAACAACCTGAAAAGCAAAATGATTACACCAGAATCCAGCGAGTATGCAACAGGAAAACCTGAGCAACCTAACACAGAAGAAGTAGAAGAAATCGATGTTAGACGTAACATTATTAAAGTGATAGAGACCTTTAAAGAAGAGGTGAAAAACTCCTTTGAAGAAAGGGATGAGAAAACTAACAAAAAGTTAGAAGACATGAATAAATTCCTCAAAGATACCCTAGAAAACCAAGGAAAAGCAATCAAACAGGTAATGGAAACAGTTCAAAACATGAAAACTGAAATGGAGGCAATGAAGAAAACACAAACGAAGGGAGGCAGGAGATGGAAAATCTGGGTAAACAATCAGGAACTGCAGAGACAAGTATAACCAACAGAATACAAGAGACAGAAGAAAGAATCTCAGACACTGAATATACAATAGAGAAAATGAACTCACTGATCAAAGAAAACAACAAATCCAACAAATTCTTAACACAAAACACCCAGGAAATCTGGGACACCATAAAAAGACCAAATCTAATAATAATAGAGGCAGAAGAAGGAGAAGAACTTCATCTCAAAGGCCCAGAAAATATAATCAACTAAATTATAGAAGAAAACTTTCCCAACCTAAAGATGGATATTCCTATGAATGTACAAGAAGCATACAGAACACTGAATAGACTGGACCAAAAAAGAACATCCCCTCGCCATATAATCATCAAAACACAAAACATACAGAATAAAGAAAGAATACTAAGAGCTGAAAAGGAAAAAGGTCAAGTAAGGTATAAGGTAAACCAATCAGAATTACACCTGACTTCTCTATGAAAACCATGAAAGCCAGAAGGTCTTGGATAGATGTGCGGCAGACACTAAGAGACCATGGATGCAAGCCCAGACTACTATACCCAGCAAAGCTTTTATTCACCATCGATGGAGAAAACAAGATATTTCAGGATAAAAACAAATTGAAGCAATACATAGCCACAAACCCAGCCTTAAAGAAAGTACTAGAAGGAAAACCACAACTAAAGGAAGCAAACAACACCCATAATAACACAGACATCTAACAGCCCTCCACAGGCACAACTCAAAGAAGGGAATCACACAAACTTTACAACCAAAAAAATAACCACAGTTAATAACATCTGGTCATTAATATCACTTAATATCAATGGACTCAATTCACCTATAAAAAGGCACAGATTAAGAGAATGGATACGAAAACAGGATCCAACATTCTGTTGTTTACAAGAAACATACCTCAACCACAAAGAGAGACATTATCTCAGAGTAAAGGGTTGGGAAAAGGTTTTCAATCAAACAGCCCTAAGAAACAAGTGGGTACGGCTATACTAATATCGAACAAAATCGACTTCAAACTAAAATCAATCAGAAGAGATGGAGATGGACATTTTATGCTCTTAACAGGAATAATCCATCAGGATGAAGTTTCGATCATGAATATCTATGCCCCTAATATAAAAGCACCCACATATGTACAAGAAACATTACTAGAACACTAAGCACACATCAAACCCCACACACTAATAGTAAGAGATTTCAACACTCCTCTATCACCAATGAACAGGTCAACCAGACAGAAACTCAACAGAGAAATAAGAGAACTAACAGAAGCAATGAATCAAATGGACTTAATAGACATCTATAGAATATTCCACCCAAACAGGAAAGCATATACCTTCTTCTCAGCATCTCATGGAACCCTACAAAAAATTGATCACATACTCGGTAACAAAGCAAACATCCACAGATACAAAAACATTGGATTAACCACTTGTGTCTTATCAGATCATAATGGAGCAAAGTTAGAATTTAACAACAATTCCACCGCCAGAAAGCCTACAAACTCATGAAAACTGAACAGTCGACTACTGAACCACTCCTGGGTCAAGGAAGAAATAAAGAAAGAATTTAAAGTCTTCCTTGAATTCAACGAAAATAAAAACACAACATACCCCAACCTATCGGACACTATGAAAGCAGTGCTTAGAGGAAAGTTCATAGCACTTAGTGCCCACGTAAATAAAATGGAGAAAGCACACATTAGTGACTTAACAGCACACCTTAAAAGCTCTGGAAAAAAAAGAAGCAGACTCACCCAGGAGCAGTAGAAGAATGGAAATAATCAAACTGAGGGCTGAAATCAACAAAATAGAGACACAGAAAACAATACAAAGAATAAATGAAATGAAGAGCTGGTTCCTTGAGAAAATCAACAAGATTGACAAACGCTTATACAAACTAATCAAAAGGTGGAGAGAGAACACTCATATTAACAAGATCAGAAATGAAAAGGGGGACATAACAACAGACACTGAGGAAATTCAGAGAATCATTAGGTCTTCATACGAAAGCCTGTATGCCTCAAAATTGGAAAATGTAAAAGAAATGGAAAGTTTTTTAGATAAATGCCACATACCGAAATTAAATCAAGACCAGGTGAACAATTTAAATAGACCTATAAGTCGCGAGGAAATAGAAGCTGTCATAAAAAACCTCCCAACCAAAAAAAAAGCCCAGGACCAAATGGTTTTAATGCAGAATACTACCAGAACTTCCAAGAAGAGCTAATACCTATACTCCTTAAGGTGTTTTGCATAATAGAAACAGAAGGGTCATTGCCAAATTCTTTTTATGAAGCTAAAATTACCCTGATACCAAAACCACACAAAGACACAACCAAGAAGAGAATTACAGACCAATCTCACTCATGAAAATCGATGCAAAAATTCTCAATAAAATACTGGCACAGAATCCAAAAACACAATAAAAAAAATCATCGATTTTGATCAAGTAGGCTTTATCCCAGAGATGCAGGGCTGGTTCAACATATGGAACTCTATCAATGTAATCCATCATATAAATTAACTGAAAGACAAAAACCATATTATCATTTCATTAGATGGTGAAAAAGCATTTGACAAAATCAACACCCCTTTATGATAAAGGTCTTAAAGACATTAGGGATACAAGGTTCATATCTAAATATAATAAAAGCAATATACAGCAAGCCGACAGCTACCATCAAATTAAATGGGGAGAAACTCAAAGCGATTCTACTAAAATCAGGAACAACACAGGGCTGTCCAATCTCCCCATATCTCTCTAAACTAGTGCTTGAAGTTCTAGCAATAGCTATAAGACAGAATAAGGAGATCATGGGGATTCGAATTGGAAAGGAAGAAGTCAAACTTTCGTTATTTGCAAATGATATGATAGTGTACATAAGTGACCCCAAAAACTCTACCAAAGAACTTCTACAGCTGATAAATACCTTCAACGATGTGGCACGATACAAGATCAACTGAAAAAAATCAGTAGCCTTCCTACATTCAAAGGATAAAGAAACCGAGAGGGAAATCAGAGAAACATCACCTTTCACAATAGCCACAAATAGCATAAAGTATCATGGGGTAACACTAACCAAGGAACTGAAAGATCTATTTGACAAGAACTTTAAGACCTTGAAGAAAGAAATTGAAGAGGATACCAGAAAATGGAAGGATCTCCCATGCTCCTGGATTGGTAGGATCAATGTAGTAAAAATGGCAATTCTACCAAAGGCAATCTACAGATTCAATGTAATCCCCATCAAAATCCCAACAAAGTTCTTCACAGAACTTGTGAGAACAATAACTAAGTTTATTTGGAAAAACAAAAAGCCCAGAAGAGCCAAAACAATCCTATACAATAAAGGAACTGCAGGAGGCATTACCATCCCTGACTTCAAACTCTATTACAGAGCTACAGTAATGAAAACAGCTTGGTATTGGCTTAACAACAGAGACATTGACCAATGGAATCGAACCAAAGACTCGGATATTAATCCACAAACCTATGAACACCTCATATTTGACAAAGGGGCTAAAAGTATACAATGGAAGAGTGAAAGCATTTTTAACAAATGGTGCTGGCATAATTGGATGTCAACCTGTAGGAGAATGAAAATAGATCCTTATCTATCTCCATGCACAAAACTCAAATCCAAATGGATTAAAGACCACAATATAAATCTGACCACATTTAACCTGATAGAAGAGAAAGTGAGAAGTAGCCTGCAATACATGGGCACAGGAGACCACTTCCTATGTAAAACCCCAATGGCACAGACAATAAGAGCAAAAATGAATAAATGGGACCTCCTGAAACTGAGAAGCTTCTGTAAAACAAAGGACACTGTCATTAAGACAAAAAGGTATCCTACTGAATGGGAGAAGATCTTCACTAACCCACATCGGACAAAGGTCTGATCTCCAAAATATACAAAGAACTCAAGAAAGTAGACATTAAAATGCTAAATTACCCAATTAAAAAAATGGGGTAATGATAGAACAGAGAATTCTCAACAGAAGAAGTTCAAATGGCTAAAAGATACTTAAGGTCATGTTCAACTTCCTTAGCCATCAGGGAAATGCAAATCAAAACAACGTTGAGATACCATCTTACACCTGTCAGAATGGCTAAAATCAAAAACACCAATGATAGCCTATGCTGGAGAGGATATTGAGTAAGGGGAACACTCATCCATTGCTGGTGGGAATGCAAACTTGTGCAACCACTTTGGAAATCAGTGTGGCAGTTTCTAAGGAAATTGGGAATCAACCTACCTCAGGATCCAGCAATACCACTCTTGGGAATATACCCAAGAGATGCCCAATCATACTACAAAAGCATTTGTGCAACTATGTTCATAGCAGCATTATTTGTAATAGCCAGAACCTGGAAACAACCTAGGTGCCCCTCAATGGAAGAACGGATCAAGACACTGTGGAATATATACACATTACAATACTACTCAGTGGTAAAAAAAAAATGACATCTTGAATTTTGCATGCAAATGGATGGAAATAGAAAACGCTATGCTTAGTCAGATAACCCAAACCCAGAAATATAATTATGGTATGTACTCCCTCATTAGTGGACCCTAGCCATAAACAAAGGACATTAAGCTTATAGCTCACAAGCCTAGAGAAGCCAAATAGCAAGGTGGATCCAACGAAAAACTTATATAGATCATCCTGGAAATTGGAAGCAAACAAGACTGCTGGGCAAAAGGTGAAGGCACGTTAATGGGGATGGGGTGTAGATAAGGGTGGGGGTGGGTGAAAGGGAGAGAGAGAGGGAGAAGGGAGAAAGGATGGACTGAAGAGAGCTTGGGGGAGTGGGAGAGTGGAGATGGAGGAAGGGTGTATGTTGGAGAAGGGAATAAGATATCTACATTAAGGGAGTCATTTTAGGATTGGCAAGAGTCTTGGCTCTAGAGGGTATCACAGGTGTCCACGGAGATATCCCCAGCTAGGTACTTGGGCAGCAGAGGAGAAGGTGCCTGATCTAGCCTTGTCCCATAGTCACATTGATGAATATCTTGATCATCACCATAGAAATTTTGTCTGATGAATGGAGATAGAGACAGAGACCCACATTCACATCAGAGCAATGGACTGAGCTCCCAAGGTCCAGTCGAAGAGCAGAAGGTGGGAGAAGATGAGCAAGGAAGTCAGGACCGGGAGAGGCTGGTGCACCAACAAGACAGTGTGCCTGAACTAATGGGAGCTCACCAAATCCAGCTGGACTGGGTTGAATGAGCACATGATCAAATCGGAATCTCTGAATGTGGCTGTCAATGGGGGCTGACTGAGAAGCCAATGATAATGGCACTGGGACCTATCTCTTCTGCATGTATTAGCTTTTTGGGAATCTAGTCTATTTGGATGCACACCTTCCTAGGCCGGGATGGAGGGCGGATGGCCTTGGGCTTCCCACAGGGCAGGGTACCCTTCCCCCTCTTAAGGAAACAGGGGGAGGAGGGATATTGGGGGAGCAGGAGGGGACTGGGAGAAGGGGAGGAAGTGTAAATTTTTTTGAATGAAAAATAAAAGAATAAAAAAAAGGAAGACAACAACAACAAAAAAGAAATCTATTAAGAATTTTGATTTTTTTTCTCCTGGCTAAACTTGAGTTGAAGGTAGACCTTTCTTACCAGAACATCTTAAAAGAAACTAGCAGGGTAGAGGATTAAAACCATACATTGTGTGGACTTATTTGAGATGTGGGAGTTTAGAAGCCAATATGCAGTCTTCACATTCTTCACTATTTGGTTAATGTGTTTCCTTTCTTACTCAATAATATACCTGCTTGTGTGTTTTCTCCAAAATATTGTCCTTTGAGAATAAGTAGGGAGTGTTTCTACTGCCAAAATGAACTGCCAATAATAAAATGCTTACTATGTGGTTGTTGGTGGAGACTGCTCATTAGTTTCCGAGTGCCCTGACTTGAAATAATCACACAGGAACTATATTATTAAAATCACTACTTGACCAATCACATAAGTGTATATATCTTAAATTACCCCGTTTCTATAATTTTATATTTTACCATGAGGCTCGTGGCCTACTGGCAAGGTTCCAGCTGGCGGCTCACATCTTTCTCTTCTGGCAGACTGATGGCATCTCACTGACTGTGCCTCCTCTCTCTCTACCTCTCTGTTTGGATTTTCTGCCTGGCTTTACTCTGTTTAGCGATTGGCCAATAGCAGCTTCTTTATTAACCAATGGCAATAAAACATACTCATAGCCTACATCACCTCCCACAACATGTGGTGTCTCAGAATATGCATATGCGATTTCAAATACTTGCATCTCTGTAAGTCTATAATCTCAATGTTTTTCAATGATACGACCTAACAGAACAAACTTCTATGACAAAGCCACATATGTGATAAATTTCTATTTCATGGTTCTGGGGTAAAGAGTGCATCATCCCTCAAAAGACTAACTTTGAACTGTGTACACTTGACTCATGTGATAAATGGAACATGTTCCCAGCATTAGACAAGAGGAAGGCAGGACTGTAACCACTCAGAGATGGATGACACCACCCCTTTCAGTAAACAGCCATCTTCACCAGTCAAGAATCACTGGCAAATGATCCTTTGTTCATCTTTCTTGGGGGGCTCTCTCTGTCTGTATAAAATCCTTTTGGAAAACTGCATTTGCCTCCAGTTAAGCAGTTCTATGTAAAAAACCAAAATGAAGAAAAACATCACTTAGGGAAAAATAAAAGAAAATGGAAGGAGATTAGGGTCTTTGGATTTGGCCTTCTCGCTTTGAGCATCATGGTCAGCTTCACAAGTTGTTCTTAGTCATATGTTTGAAGTGCCTTCTCTCTTCATTGCCCCTACTATTCGACTGCAAAAGTTGCTCAATGCAATATGTCTTCTTCTTGACACCCCTCACTTTATGCACAAATAACATGGCTCTCTGTGCATTATCCTTTACCATGGAAATAATAAGCTTAGGCACTTACTGTGCATTCTATGAACTTTATAGAGTAAACAATTTGCAAGTGATATTTTGCCCAGCTCTGCCTCATCTGAAAACTAAGTTGTTTGTAGCACTGAAGATTGGAAATGACACTAAAAGCATACAGTGATTTAAGAGACTGGCTTTATTCATGCACAAGCACTGGCAGTCAATAGATGGGTGGAGACCGAAAGAAAGCTTGGAGCATCTTCACATTTCTTCTGTCCTACATAGCTAAAACAGAGAGTTTTAGATTAAGCTGATGTGTGTCCACTTATAGACGACTTCTAAGGAGCCTACAAACAATTAACCTGTGGGTTTCCAGCCTTGTCAGAGAGTCTATCCATTACCCCCCAGTTTTAAAACAAAGCAGCAATACTGGCACGGGCCACAGTGATTAATGTTAAGATGATAGCAGAATCATGAGCAGAGACTCCCCCGAGAGCACCTGGGTTCTGAAAGACAAGGGCCCTTTGGAAAGAAAACAGTGTTTCCTAAGCCACGTGAAGGTGCCCACCAAAGCACTTGCTCTAATCCACATCTTCAGGTTTGTGGAAGAAGCAGCATCTGTTCTTTGTCCAGGTTTTATTGCAATAGATAGCCTTTTCACTCTATTACACTTTGACCCCAAAAGGACCATGTCTAAGATAGACCATGGGTAAAATATTGGAATTAGAAGTCTTTCTCTCTTCTTCAATCCCAGGATTTGGAATCTCACCCACTTTCATTTCGAATTTTAGAAGAAAGCTCATGACTACTTCCTCCCTCCCTTTCTGGTACATCAGAAACCACAAGAATGCTTTCATTCTTTCAGCCCTTACTAATATTATCTGTTCAATATTCACAAACCATTCTGTGCTGTCCATGGAAAGAAAATTTAGCAACATTTGTCACATTTCAGTAATCTGATGTCAGATATCTAGTGAATGAAAATTATGCCAAGTTGTGCCATGGACGCTTCATGAAGAATACAAAATTCTCCTTACTGTAGACTAGTTTAATCCTAGAGTATCTGCAGGCAGTTAAGAATGAGAATAGCAGAATGAAAGGCATAATAGAGTTGCACAGTTAGTACAAAAGACACCCAACATTCCAGAAGGAACCAGGCTCTTCACTCATTGAAGTTTTTGGAACAGAGTTTGGTCTGAATATTGGTGTAAAGGAAGTAACTAAATTAATAAAGTGTAAGATGCTGGAAACAGAAGGAAAGGTCTACTTAATTGGGAAGATGTAAGATTAAGCATGGTAGGTATCTGGAATCAGAACTAACACTATTTTGAGATCATCAAAAGGAAGAGAACCAAAAGAGGAACCAACTAAGGCTTAGTCTTACAGATAATAGTAAAGATCAGTCTTAACGTACCATATACATCATGCAGGGGCAGCTAGCATCCCAACACAAGTATGCTTGTAAGATATGGAAGGGGAACAGGGAGATAAGTGAAGCTGCAGTGCAATCATTTGAAAAATGATGTCAGATTAAATAACAAGGGAAGGATGTAGATTCTGGGCATAGTTAAGGCTTGGTGATCAATTGAAAATTGAATCATTAAGGGGAGAAACACTTGAGGGAGGGAAGCATTCATGCCTCTTACTTAGGCAGGAACTCAGTCACTCTATAAAAGGAAACAGGAAGTACAGGAAGGAAAATACATTGAGGGAAGGAAATGTGAGCTCAGTTGAAGTTTGGGAACTAAACCCACGCAAGTAAAAAAAAAAAAATTCTAAGAAGTATTATTATTAGCAAAGATGTTTTCTGGTGTGATAACTTCTATAAAATCAACAGAATAATAGAGGATGAGGCCAAGAATAGAAAAGGGAAGCAAATATGTAATTAACACATCGTAGCAGTCGTAGAAGTTCAACATTTCAGAAGGAAAGGAGTGTCAAAGAAATATATTTAACAGAGAGATGCAGATTAAAGAAATGTACTAGTCAAGGTTATCTAGAACAGAATTTATAGAATATATACTCTTAAAAATTTCGTTTCCACATATATATGCATATATACATAATACATACATACATATATACAGGTTATGGTCCGGGTACTCTAACAATGGCTGATTACAAATGTTAAGTTCCAATAATCCAGTAGCTATTCAGTCTTTGAGACTGCATTGCTCAGCTAGACTTCAGTATACCCCAGAATCCCAAAGAAGTTGTCTCTGATGCCAGTGAAGAAACAGAATTGGCAGCAAGTGCAGAGAGAGAGCATGCATGTGTGAGACAGAGACGCACAGAGAGAGAGAGAGAGAGAGAGAGAGAGAGAGAGAGAGAGATTTCTTCTTTCATGTCCTTTATATAGGCTCTCAACAGAATATGTGGTCTAGATAAAGGTGCATTTCTCCTCCTCAAAGATATGGATTAGAAGTGGTTTTCCCACTTCAAATGATTTAATTAAGAAAAGCAGGGGGAGGGAGGAAGGGTGGGGGGAGTGGGAGGGGACTGGGAGAAGGGGAGGAAATGTAAATTTTTTTGAATGAAAAAAATTTAAAAGAATATGAAAAAAACTAAAAAAAAAATCTCTCATTAGTGTGTTCAGTCTTTTGGATTTTAGTTAATTTCAGATGTAGCCAAGCTGACAACCAAGAATAGCCAACATAAGTTTCATGAGTCGGGCAGTAGTGGCACTTGCCTTTAATCCCAGCACTTAGGAGACAGAGGCAGGAGGATCTCTATGAGTTCAAAGCCAGCCTGGTTTACAGGGCAAGTTCTAGGACATGCTCCAAAGCTACACAGAGAAACCCTGTCTCCAAAAACCAAGAAAAAATGAAGTTTTATGAATATTAAATTTGGGTAATCATCTGGAGATTAATAACAATGATCCAAGAGAAGGTGAGTATGTTTGGGCATAAGTAAACATAAAAGAAAGAGAAAATGAAAAATGAATTTGCTCAGAGGGGAAACCTCTGTCATACGTAGGTAACATACTTTCAGATTTTCACTATAAGTAATAAAAGACATCTGGAATTCTTTCTACTCAAAAGAGGGTTTTTGTTTGTTTGTTTGACTAGTTTGGTTTGTTTGAATTGTATTTATTGAATATGACCAGAGATCCAATCTGGAGGGAGCAGTTACAACTATGGTGAGAAATCCAAGGATGAAAGGGGTTCAATGAAAACTGTGGACAGTGGCAGATGGGTGATGTAAAGGTACGAGTTTTAAATAGATTGGGAAGTATATGCTGTGACTGGAAGTTAGAAAGTAAAGTGAGTATCAGTTTATTTATTCTACAAAAAGAAATATTGGTAGAATCTAGTCATGAGACTACATTCTCCCCCAAAGTCTTCACTTTCTTGACACTTATGGTGCCAAGGTTTTCAGCACATATCGCGGTAGTGGGATACCATTGTGGGCATAGAGAGAAACCAACGTCTCAAGGGTTACGCAGTGATGAGGCAATAAATATGAAGCCAGTGTCAACTAGTAGTACTGAAGGAGTAACTAGAGCTTTGTATTTTGAAAGCCACCACTCTACTCACTTGAGTTCTTATTCACAAAAAAAGCCTGTAGACAAAGGTGAATGATGCATTGATTTGAGCATTGAAGAACTGTTGGATGAAAAGAAATCCTGAAATGATGGCAGAGACTCTACGGTACATCCATGTCATTGTACTATACCTCCAGACAGACAAGTGGGAGAAAAGGCCATAAATAGCCGCTTTCAGAGAGAAAAAAATGGAGGATTAATTTAGTAGCCAGGAACTCATAGGACAACCAAGAGTTGTTCATGAAAACCAATTTTAAACTATTTATATGATCTCATATTGGTTTGTAAGAACGATCAAGATTCAATGGGAGTTCATAACAAGTACTCATTACTTGGTCTATTTTTACAGAGAACCACATAAGCATGGGTTGTCCTAATCCGTTCAAGGTTCTATATCAATTTACCATGGACTATGTGGTTTACAAACGGCAGAAGTTCATTTCCTATGGTTCACCATGGTCAGGTTTACTAAGAATCCTCTTCTGGATGGTCAAATTATTATTTAATTCTTATATTGAGGACAAGGGACGAAGATTTTCTCCAAGACCCTTTTGATAAATTAATAATGTTATTCATTCAGTTGCTCAAAGTTCCCTTCTCCATATATAATCAAATTATGAGGTTCCAATTTCAACATATAAATGTAAAGAGTAGAAAACACAAGCATTCTGATGAGCAGAAGCAGTGCTGGAATGGCTGCAGGCCATGGCATGTGCAATGGAGTCTTCCACTTCTCTTCCTCACGCTATGGTAAAAATGCCCTGATGAAAGCGCCTTAAGGGAGAATGGGTTTTATTCTGGTTCAAAGTTGAAGACTATAGTCCATCACGGCAGGATGTAAGACAGGAGGAGCTTGAAGCCAGAGGTCAAATCCCATCTACAGTCAGGAAACAGCTGCTGCTGTTCAGAATCCCAGCCAAGGAATGGTGCCACCCACAGTGGGTAGATGTTTCCACTTCAATTAATGTAATCAAATAAGCCCTCCCTGGCATTTCCAGATGCCTTATCCCAGATTACTCCAGATTCAAGTTAACAATCAAGACTAGCATTTGTCAAATAGAAAAGAATGACAATTATCTTGATCTCTTAGTTCAGCGGGTTATTTCCTGAAACTAAGGCAAGAAGAGAGAGAAAGATACAGTAGTAGGAGTTGAAGATATTGCAGTATATGTTTCATAACCACCGTCGCTAAATTTTTCTTTTTCTCCATATTCCTTTATTTTTTTCCATTAAAAAATTTACATTTCCTCCCCTTCTCCCAGTCCCCTCCCACTCTCCCCACCCTTTCGCCCTCCCCCCTGCTTCCTTAAAAGAAGGCATGGTGCCCTGCCCTGTGGGAAGTCCAAGGCCCTCCTCCTCCATCCCAGCCTAGGAAGGTGTGCATCCAAATAGACTAGGTTCCCAAAAAGATAATACATACAGAAGAAATAGGTCCTAGTGTCATTTTTGATGGTTTCTCAGTTGGCCATTGGCAGCCACATTCAGAGAGTCAGGTTTGATCATATGCTTGTTCAGTCCCAGTCCAGCTGGATTTGGTGAGCTCCCATTAGATCAGGCACACTGTCTCGGTTGGCGCACCAGCCTGTCCCGGTCCTGACATCCTTGCTCATCTTCTGCTCTTTGACTGGACCTTGGGAGCTCAGTCCATTGCTCTGATGTGATTGTGAGTCTCTGTCTCTATCTCCATCCATCAGACTAAATTTCTATGGTAGTGATCAAGATATTCATCAATGTGACTATGGGACAAGGCTAGATCAGGCACCCTCTCCTCTGCAGCCCAAGTACCTAGCTGGGGACATCCCCGTGGACTCCTGGGATCCCCTCTAGAGCCAAGTATCTTGCCAGTCCTAAAATGACTCCCTTAATGTAGATATCTTATTCCCTTCTCCACTATCCACCTTTCCTCTGTCTCCACCCTCCCACTCTCCCAAGCTCTCCCCAGTTCTTCCCTTCTCCCTTCTCCTTCCCCTCTCCCCTACCCGCACCCCCTACCCCCACCTCTATCCCTGCCCCCGTGCTTCCAACTTATGCCTGGCAATCTTGTTTGCTTCCAATTTCCAGGAGGATCTATATATGTTTTTCTTTGGGTCCACCATGCTATTTGGCTTCTCTGGACTTGTGAGCTATAAGCTTAGTGTCCTTTGTTTTATGGCTAGAGTCCACTAATGAGTGAGTTCATACCATAATCATCTTTTTGGGTTTGGGTTACTTGACTCAGGATAGCATTTTCTATTTCCATCCATTTGCATGCGAAATTCAAGATGTCATTGTTTTTTTACCGCTAATGTGTATATATACCACATTGTCTTGATCCATTCTTCCATTGAGGGGCACCTAGGTTGTTTCCAGGTTCTGGCTATTACAAATAATGCTGCTATGAACATAGTTGCACAAATGCTTTTGCAGTATGATTGGACTTCTCTTGGGTATATTCCCAAGAGTGGTATTGCTGGATCTTGAGGTAGGTTGATTCCCAATTTCCTGAGAAACCACCACGCTGCTTTCCAAAGAGGCTGCACAAGTTTGCATTCCCACCAGCAATGGATGAGGGTTCCACTTACTCCACATCCTCTCCAGCATAGGCTATCATTGGTGTTTTTGATTTTAGGCATTCTGACAGGTGTAAGATGGTATCTCAACGTTGTTTTGATTTGCATTTCCCTGATGGCTAAGGAAGTTGAACATGACCTTAAGTATCTTTTGGCCATTTGAATTTCTTCTGTTGAGAATTCTGTTCTATCATTACCCCATTTTTAATTGGGGTACTTAGAATTTTAATGTCTAGTTTCTGAGTTCTTTGTATATTTTGAAGATCAGACCTTTGTCCGATATGGGGTCAGTGAAGATCTCCCATTCAGTAGGATACCATTTGTCTTAGTGACTGTGTCTTTTGCTTTACAGAAGCTTCTCAGTTTCAGGAGGTCCCATTTGTTCATTATTGCTCTTATTGTCTGTGCCATTGGGGTTTTACACAAGTATTGGTCTCCAGTACCCATGTATTGCAGGCTACTTCCCACTTTCTCTTCTATCAGGTTAAGTGTGGTCGGATTTATATTGAGGTCTTTAACCCATTTGGACTGGAGTTTTGTGCATGGTGATAGATAAGGGTCTAATTTCATTCTCCTACACATTGATATCCAGTTATGCCAGCACCATTTGTTAAAAATGCTTTCATTCTTCCATTGTATAATTTTAGCCTCTTTGTCAAATGTGAGGTGTTCATAGGTTTGTGGATTAATATCCGGGTCTTCGGTTCGATTCCATTGGTCAACGTCTCTGTTTTTATGCCAATACCAAGCTGTTTTCATTACTGTAGCTCTGTAATACAGTTTGAAGTCAGGGATGGTAGTGCCTCCAGCAGTTCCTTTATTGTTTAGGGTTGTTTTGGCTATCCTGGGCTTTTTGTGTTTCCATATAAACTTAGTTATTGTTCTCTCAAAGTCTATGAAGAACTTTGTTGGGATTTTGATAGGGATTGCATTGAATCTATAGATTGCCTTTGGTAGAATTGCCATTTTTACTACATTGATCCTACCAATCCAAGAGCATGGGCACTCCTTCCATTTTCTGGTATCCTCTTCGATTTCTTTCTTCAAGGTCTTAAAGTTCTTGTCAAATAGATTTTTCAGTTCCTTGGTTAGTGTTACCCCATGATACTTTATGCTATTTGTGGCTATTGTGAAAGGTGATGTTTCTCTGATTTCCCTCTCGGTTTCTTTATCCTTTGTGTATAGGAGGGCTACTGATGTTTTTTATTTGATTTTGTATCCTGCCACTTCACTGAAGGTACTTATCAGCTGTAGAAGTTCTTTGGTAGAGTTTTTGGGGTCACTTATGTACACTGTCATATCATCTGCAAATAACGAAAATTTGGCTTCTTCCTTTCGAATTTGAATCCCCATGATCTCCTTATTTTGTCTAATAGCTATTGCTAGGACTTCAAGCACTATATTAAATAGATATGGCAAGAGTGAACAACCTTGTCTTGTTCCTGATTTTAGTGGAATCACTTTGAGTTTATCTCCGTTTAATTTGATGTTAGCTGTTGGCCATCTATATATTGCTTTTATTATACTTAGATATGATCCTTGTATCTCTAATCTCTCCAAGACCTTTATCATAAAGGGGTGTTGAATTTTGTCAAATGCTTTTTCAGCATCTAATGAAATGATCATATGGTTTTTATCTTTCAGTTTATTTATATGATGGATTACATTGATAGATTTTCATATGTTGAACCAGTCCTGCATCTCTGGGATGAAGCCTACTTCATCATAATGGATGATTTTTTTTAATGTTTTCTTGGATTCGGTTTCCCAGTATTTTATTGAGAATGTTTACATCAATGTTCATAAGTGAGATTGGTCTATAATTCTCTTTCTTGCTTGTGTCTTTGTGTGGTTTTGGGATCATGGTAATTGTAGCTTCATAAAAAGGGTTTGGCAATGACCCTTCTGTATCTATTATGTGAAACACATTAAGGAGTATAGGTATGAGCTCTTCTTAGAAGTTCTGTTAGTATTCTGCATTAAAACCATCATGTCCTGGGCGTTTTTTTTTTTTTTTTTTTTGCTTGGGAGGTTTTGATGACAGCTTCTATTTCCTCGCGACTTATAGGTCTATTTAAATTGTTCACCTGGTCTTAATTTCGGTATGTGGTATTTATCTAAAAAACGGTCCATTTCTTGTACATGTTCCAATTTTGTGGCATACAGGCTTTCGTAGGAAGACCTAATGATTCTCTGAATTTCCTCAGTGTCTGTTGTTATGTCCCCCTTTTCATTTCTGATCTTGTTAATTTGAGTGTTCTCTCTCTGCCTTTTGATTAGTTTGTATAAGCGTTTGTCAATCTTGTTGATTTTCTCAAGGAACCAGCTCTTTTTTTTCATTGATTCTTTGTTTTCTGGGTCTCTATTTTTTTGATTTCAGCCCTCAGTTTGATTATTTCCAGTCTTCTACTGCTCCTGGGTGAGTCTGCTTCTTTTTTTTTCTAGAGCTTTCATGTGTGCTGTTAAGTCACTAATGTGTGCTTTCTCCATTTTATTTATGTGGGCACTAAGTGCTATGAACTTTCCTTTTAGCACTGCTTTCACAGTGTGCCATAGGTTAGAGTATGTTGTTTCTTTATTTTTGTTGAATTCAAGGAAGGCTTTTCTTTCTTTATTTATTTCTTCTTTGACCCAGGAGTGGTTCATTAGTTGGCTGTTCAGTTTCCGTGAATTTGTATGCTTTTGGGGGGTTGAATTGTTGTTACATTCTAACTTTACTCCGTGGTGATCCGATAAGACACAGGTGGTTACTCCAACTTTTTTGCATCTGTTCGTGTTTGCTTTGTTATGGAGTATGTGATCAATTTTCGAAAAGGTTCCATGAGATGCTGAGAAGAAGGTATATTCTTTCCTGTTTGGGTGGAATGTTCTATAGATGTCTATTAAATCCATTTGATTCATTACATCTGTTAGTTCTCGTATTTCTTTGTTAAGTTTCTGTCTGGTTGACCTGTCCATTGGTGACAGAGGTGCGTTGAAATCTCCTACTATTAGTGTGTGGGGTTTGATGTGTGCTTTGAGCTCTAGTAATGTTTCTTTTACATATGTGGGTGTTTTTATATTAGGGGCGTAGATATTCAGGATTGAGACTTTATCTTGATGAATCTTTCCTTTTATGAGTATGAAGCGTCCATCTCCATCTCTTCTGATTGATTTTAGTTTGAAGTCGATTTTGTTAGATATTAATATAGCCACACCTGCCTGTTTCATAGGGCCATTTGATTGAAAAACCTTTTGCCAACCCTTTACTCTGAGATAATGTCTGTCTTTGTGGTTAAGGTGTGTTTCTTGCAAACAGCAGAATGTCGGATCCTGTTTTTGTATCCATTCTCTTAACATGTGCCTTTTTATAGGTGAGTTGATTCCGTTGATATTAAGTGTTATTAATTACCAGTGGTTGGTAACTCTGGTTATTTTTTTTTTTTTTGGTGGTAGGGTTTGTGTGTCTCCCTTCTTTGAGTTGAGCTGGTGTAGGGTTGTTAGATGTTTGTGTTATTATGGGTGTTGTTTGCTTCCTTTAGTTGTGGTTAGCCTTCTAGTACTTTCTTTAAGGCTGGGTTTGTGGCTATGTATTGCTTCAATTTGTTTTTATCCTGGAATATCTTGTTTTCCCCATCAGTGGTGAAAGAATGCTTTGCTGGGTATAGTAGTCTGGGCTTGCATCCATGGTCTCTTAGTTTCTGCAGCACATCTATCCAAGATCTTCTGGCTTTCATGGTTTCCATAGAGAAGTCAGGTGTAATTCTGATAGGTTTACCCTTATATGTTACTTGACCTTTTTCCTTTGTAGCTCTTAATATTCTTTCTTTATTCTGTATGTTTTGTGTTTTGATTATTATATGGCAAGGGGATGTTTTGTTTTGTTTTGTTTTTGATCCAGCCTATTTGGTTTTTTGTATGCTTCTTGAACCTTCATAGGAATATCCTTCTTTAGGTTGGGAAAGTTTTCTTCAATAATTTTGTTGAATATATTTTCTGGGCCTTTGGAGTGGAATTCTTCTTCTTCTACCCCCATTATTCTTAGGTTTGTTCTTTTCTTGGTGTCCCAGATTTCCTGGATGTTTGTGTTGCGAATTTGTTGGATTTGTTGTTTCCTTCGATCACTGAGTTTATTTTCTCTATCGTATCTTCAGCATCTGAGATTCTTTCTTCTATCTCTTGTATTCTGTTGGTTATACTTGTCTCTGTAGTTCCTGTTCATTTACCCAGATTTTCCATATCAAGCCATCTCTCAGTTTGTGTTTTCTTCATTGCCTCCATTTCAGTTTTTAAGTCTTGAACAGTTTCCATTACCTGTTTGATTGCTTTTTCTTGGTTTTCTAGGGTATCTTTGAGGAATTTATTCATTTCTTCTAACTTTTTGTTAGTTTTCTCATCCCTTTCGTTAAAGGAGTTTTTCACCTCCTCTTTAAAGGCCTCTATCACTTTCATAATGTTATGTTTAAAGTCAATTTCTTCTACTTCTTCTGGGATAGGTTGCTCAGGTTTCTTGTTGCATACTCGCTGGATTCTGGTGTTACCATGTTGCTTTTCAGGTTGTTGGATGAATTCTTGGATTGGTGCCTGCCCATCTTTTCCTTTGAATGTGTTCAGGAGAGTCTCAGTGGCTTGGTCCCTCAGTCTGGGTGTATCCGCCAGCACTGGATCAGGGCCCCTTGCTTGCCCAGGACCTCGCAATTGGTTCAGATGTATCTGCTGGCACTGGATCAGGGCCCTGTGCTACCCCAGGAACTCAGTCGAAAGGGCGGGCTTATTGAAAGTTGCCTGCTCTGCTCTGCTCAGCTCCTTGGGACAAAGGGACCCTGTTAGCCCTAGTTTTCCCTTCCCCCAAAGCCTCTGCCAGGAAGCAGGCTGAGTTCAGGGTCAGCTAGGACCCCGCAGATGGAAAGGGGTGTCCGGGGGCAAGCTGATGTGGGATAAGCAGAAAAGCCATTAGAAGGTGGGCCCTAAGTGGCCAGAAAGCCTCGGGGACAGGCTGGGACCCACTTACCAGAATCCGGATGTATCTTCCGGCCTTGCTGATTTTTTCTAAATAAAGAATAGGTATTTACCCAGGTCTACAGATGAGTAGGTTAATTAGAAATAAATAAACACAACCTAGAAGGAAAAAGCAGAGAAAGTAACACCAGAAACCTCAAGAGAAGAAAGCTAGGATTTCTTTCTGATTCCCCCAGACTTAAAATTTAATGAAATAAAATCAGCAGAAATTTATTGCTAATAGTACCATGCTGGGTGTTTAATAATGAACCATTTAATCCTTTACTTTTTCTTGTCTTGTGAAAACAAGTTGAACATTTAAAAATTAAAGCTTCCAACAGGAAAATAGAACTCTGTTTAAAATGTTCCCCTCTGGATATCCTCTGTAAATGCTTGCTCATTCCAAGGTTGCTAGGGAGTTGCTAGGGGATAGTGTACGTGGAAATTTAAGTTTGACTTTACCAGTGATGAACCAGGATGAAAGGAAAAATGCTATTTTCTCCAGGAGGCTGACAACAATCTCTGAGCTTTCATTCCTGTCTACATTTCAATGCCTGCACCTACAAAGTGTCCAATAGACAGCTGTCGCATGGAATAGAATCTCTGTGAATACCCCTTGTTTTGGAAGATTTATATTAGATTTTATTAATCATCAATTAGCCAGCTCTAATTTTTATTTGATTGTGGTGCATCAAACTTGGTTGTGATTAATATCCTCTCATTTCTTGCCTATGGGTAAAAAGGCAAGAAAATCCTGAGCATGGAAGGAGAAGGAGACAGCTGCTGTTGGAACAGGCAGAAAACTCTAAAGTCCCCCTAAAATGACAGCCTGAAGCCCATTATCTTGTTATGTCTGGCTAGCAAGCTGCCCTTGCAGGAGAGCTTTGTAAGCTATTTTCGAGTGTCTGCTCATATAAAGACATGATAAAGACAATTCCCAGTAAATACTATTTGTGCACATGAGCGTATGAAAAATCCTTCTTCTGTCAGTTTTAACTTCATCCATGTGTCCTCAATGCACTCTCTCTTTCTATTAATTCCTGGACTCAAGCAAATTCCACACTTCTTGAGTCCACTTGAAGGCACCATTCTTTCTATGTCACAAGTTTTTCAGTCTCCTTTATTAACATTGGTTTCTAGACCAACATGTCATCTCCTAAAGCCAGAGACTTCTCGGGTGTTAATTTGTAGGTGCCATCACTGCGATGGTCTGGACAAACACAGGGTTTGCCTAGACCTCGAGATTCTCTGTTGCATGTTGTCACTAAGAATGAAAAGCTCCCTTCTTCTGGCCAGACATAGACTCCACTCCTTCCTTTTCTGTTTTCATGTCTCCTTTCTTATAACCCCAAAGACCAGCATCCAAGCAAAACGTTGGTAACTTCCGCCACCTCAAGGTCCTCCATAAGACACCAGTCCCATTTACCCCAGCCCCAGGAGATACAATTAGTGCTAAAGGGTGTGTATGCCGAGCTCTGCAGAGAGCAAGTACAAGCAGAGTCTCTGTGAGACTTTACGTGAACAAAAACCTTATGTTATCCTAAGTTTTACTTAGACCTTTAGGCATTGGTAATATTTAAGAAAATTTATAAAACAATTGGGAAAATATGAGAAAGATGTATAAGCACATTAATAATACATAGCTTTATTTGGGATTTTGTTTTTTGTTTTGTTTTGTATTTGATTTGGGGGTTTTGGTTTTAGTTTTTCAAGACAGGGTTTCTCTGTGTGGCCCTGGCTGTCCTGGAACTTCCATTGTAGACCAAGCTGACCTCAAACTCAGAGATTCTCCTGCTTCTGCCTCCCTCGTGCAGGGATTAAAGGAGTGCCCCACCTCTGCCTGGCATATGCATTAAAATGTCTATGTAAGCACTGTCACAAAAACATAAGATAGACATATTTCAAAGTGTTTTAATATTTTTGTTAAAGAATTTGGCAATAAAAAAATCTTACCCACCATAAAATTCTAGAGAAATTATAAAATAGAATCTCCAAAAGCTGATGTAAAAGTATATGAATAACTGATGATTCTCTGGAGAGAGGAAGATGCTAAATAGAAAATTATTAGACAAAATGAGGAAAATAGATACATTATTTTGAAATTTTACATTTAGATTTGTGAGTAAATAAATGATTGAGCACTAATTTTATAATCAGTTTGCAGGAAAATATGAAAAATTCATGAACTAATAAGTCCTTCACTTATTGTTTTTATTTTTATTCAAATGTGTTTTGTTTGTGTCCTTTCTGTACGTAAAATGTGTTCCTGAAAGATCACAAAAAGGAAGCGGTGCACTGGATCGCCCTGGAATGGTTGCCTGGAGTTACAGGCAGTTGTGAGTTATCCTATGGGTATTAGAAACTGAAATGAGTCTTTTCCAGGAGAAGCTTGCGCTCTTAAACACTAAGCTATTTCTCAAGGCCCAAGCTTGACTTACTGCTGGTTAAGAAAAAAAGTACTATCTTGTCTCAAGTCTCTTGATATATTTTCTCTGATGTCATGAGGTGAATTTTGAACTATTCCAAAGGCCAACACCTATACCTCTCTACCTATGAGCCCTCTCTTCTACCTTATGGTGAGCTGAAAATGTCAGGAAACAGAAGTCCCTTCTTTCACCATCCAGCAGTTCAGCAAAATAGGGACCATGTGATCTAATCACACTTCTTGAGTCTTGTAGGGAGGCCACAGCTAAATTTTTCAGCTACACGAGCATATAAAAGTCACCAGCCTTGCTCAGATAATCTGGTCAGTGTTCATATCTACTCCCATCTCACTTCCCCATTCTTTCACCAGCATTTCCCAGGATCGATTACCAAATTCAGATTTGTTCCCATTTTCTACTCCAGGACAGTTCCTAGGAAACCAAGTTAAGATGTGTCAACAAAGCTTTTGGAGGGGGCGAGAACAAACCCAAAGGATGAAATGATAGCTCACTAAAAATCACCTCACTCATATCAACTGTATCAACACTAAAGAGAGAACTTGCTTTCTTATTTATCAGCTCATCCAAGTTCAAAAACAAATTATTAGCATAATAAGACATGTCAAGGAAATCTTTCTACGGTTTGTTAATGAGACTACAAGAAAAGAAAGGTGTTCAGGTTCTGGCAGAGGATTTAGTTCTAAGATGTGTGTGCCCTTTGCTCATGGTGTATTCTTTATTACTGTGTTATCCACCCATTCATTAGATTAAGTTAATTAAAACATACTTGATTTATAGCATGCTCTAAGCTACCTATGCAGTCAGAGACTAGAAACAGTCATTGAGAGGACACTGGATAAGTGCAAGAAGTAAGGCTGCTGATGGACTTCGCTGGGTTCACCTTCCATCCTCCTTCACTCGTCCTTCCACCTCTGAAGTTACACAGTCTCCCTGCCCTGGTGCTGATGCTCATCCCTGTGTAAGTCTTGATCTCTCCTACTCTGGACTATGAAGGACTTCTACTCCTCCTGAGAGTTGAGATTGTATTTCTGACTTTGGCATACCTATTTTTTATCATATTTCAAGTTTCAGTTTAGTCTTATGGTGTTTTCAACGTCATTCCTCATATCATTCAATGATAACTCATTCTACTCTGTACCATATTATCACCCAGGCTACAGCACAGCCATGTTCTATGATTCAATATCATGTGTCAACAGTGCTGTTTTACAGTTCAAGTACTCAATAGATAAATGTAAAGCTAAAGGCACTACAATGCATTCCAGAATCTGAAGATTAGCTTTTCCCACACATGGGGTGTGAATTTTTACTTTACTTTAAAAGTGTATTTTATTTAATGAAAATCATTAATATAAGTTAGGAATTCATAATTTTGTTTTATGTGTGTGGGTATTTATGTACATGTGTGTGCATGTGTGTATGTGTTTGTGTGTGTATATGTACATGTGTACAGAATACTATTTTTCATAGTGGCATCTTTTCCTCTTGAATTTTTGCTCACAACAAATGACATAAACATTTAAAGATCTGAAGTTTGTATCCTTCTCAAAACACCAACTCTAGGAATAATTAAAGGTACATTAACCCTTCCAGGGTCTTAAGAACAGAAAAGAAAATTTCTTCCCCACTACCAGACCTTGAAGTGATAGTTTCATTCACGGCAGCCACATGACCCAGGAATTCATTATAGCTTGATGAACTGGCTACCTGCCAAGATGTTCTGGCATCTACAGCAAAGTGCAGAAATATCTCCAAACCACAATTTATAGATGTCACCACAGTCAATGGTCAGAGCTGCTGCTAAACTTCAGGTCACAAGAATGCCAGGGAGTCCTATTGTAAGGTGAGGCTTGGATCTGGAGGAAGAGAAATTGACCCCTCATTCTGAAGGAGCCTAGCTTATTCCTGAGCACTTAAAACAAGGTTAATGAGGACACCAAAAGATACATACATAGATCTATTCTACATGGGAAGTAGAAAAGGACAAGATCTCCTGAGTAAATTGGGAGCATGGGGACTTTGGGAGAGGGTTGAAGGGGAGGGGAGAGGCAGAGATGGGAGCAGAGAAAAATATAGATCTCAATAAAAATTTTTAAAAAATTTAATGTGTGCTGTAACTACACAGGTATTTTCATTTATTGTGAACTGTTAAAAATTAAATTTACTTGTATTTATATATAAGATTCCCTTGCCCTACTGTCACTTAAACAGGACAGATGCTGTACAACAAATGCATTGATCTTCCTGGTACAAATTTATTTATTTAATCTCTTTGGATTTGTGATGGGTTTGTGAGCTCAAATGAGGCTAAAGCGGTTACTACTCCGCAAAATAGCATTCTCTCTTTTTGACTTAAATCTCTTCATATACCTGATGGCTGTGTTTGATTTCATGGTACAATATTTGAAGCCCAGTGCACACATGCTTAGTGTTGTATGAGAGCAGCCTTTGCATTGACTCATGGCTGGGCTACATATTTGGAGTGGTTTTCTTAAACTGGAAATGCTTTGAGATAACTTAATGTTATATGCCAAATGAAGTGTTTTGTTCAACCCTGGAAATATTAAGGTATGAAAACATTACATTTACATATTTTATATTTTCTAGGTATCTTAACTGAACAATTTGTAATCTATGTTTAGAATTCACTTAAGCAAAAAGAGTCCAGGAATATAAAACTCCATTTTCCAAATGGGCCAGAATAGGGTGAAGAATTTGCCAAGGATCAAAACCTGTGTGATAAAACATGGACTGGGATAAGCATCCATGTTGCCTCTTCTTTGTGCTTTTTAATATAGGTGACCTTAATATAGATAACCTTCTACTCTCATAAATTTCCATTTAATATGAGTAATAAATATTTATTGGTTTTCCAGGTAGCATTTTAGCAAATAAGTTTTAAGAGAGACAGTTATTTACTTAACAGTAGAGGGAACTGTTGTATGTAATTTTCCATGTTTTTAATTATAGTCTGCATGTAATGAATTTGCCTTTATTATATGCCATTGAGTTGTTTCTTAGAAACATTGTTTCAGGCTAGCAATTAAATTAAATACACACACACACACACACACACACACATATATATATATTTACCATTGGTGACTTCTAATAATGGGAAGCAAAGGTTTTTGTGGCTCTTAATATACTAGATGTGACAAAAACATTTGCTAAATATTATTATTTAGCACAAAAGGCCAAGAATAATATCGAACACATCAACAATTGCCTGAATAGGAATGAACAGAGTCACTACCAAATCTGGAGCATTATAAAGAGCTGTTTAGTCCCTGGCTGGAAATAGAAGAGCTGTGGTAGATTATGTTATATGTAATTCACAAAACAAAGCGCCCACTGATATGAACCAAACATATGAACTATTTTAGCCTAACTAATATGAAAAAAATAGTGGAACTATAGCCAATGCAGAAGAGGGACTGTTCTCTCCTTTTTCCTTTGAATTTTGCATTTTTTTCTTTTATTTTTTAACTTTTTCATGGATTCCTTATGGATTTCATATTATACATCCCAATCCCATTCATCTCCCTGTTCCTTCATATCTGTCTGCTGCCCTTGCAAACTACTCCTCACACACAAAAATAGAATAAAGTTTAAAAGAAAAAGAAAAGGCAGAAACAAAAATAGACAAACAAGAAACTCTCAGCTTGGAAGACACAGTAAGTCCATAAATCTTTGCTCATAAGTATTCTTTGGAGGGAGTCATTGGTCTGGTTCCAGGACTCTGGCTTTTACTACACTACCAATACTGGGGCCTCACTGGGACTCCTCTTGAATATCCTGTTGTTTCCTTGTGTCATGGAGACCCGCAGATCCAGCCCCTTCACAAGCTCCAGCAGTTCACAGATAATGTGAATGTTGGGGTGGGCCAACTCAGCCCTGGATCTGGGTCTGGGTGGTAACTAGATTGGTCAGCAGCAGCAGCATCACTAGGGCATGCTCTCCAGCACTGCCCCTGCTAGTTCATCCACTGCAGCAGGCAAAAAGAAACATGGCCAGTTTTTTGATCTCATACCCTCGGGGCCAACTCACCTGCACCCATGACACCTCTGTTGCCACCAAGGGCCACAAGGAAGCCTGGGATCTGGGACACCACCTATGGCCAAATTAGTATCTATGAGCTATGCTGCTGCCAGGGCCATACAGACCTAAGAGTTCTGTGCTACCACCAGGAGCCATGGTATCATAAAATAGTCTACGTTACCATTGAAGAGTGTGACATTGGAAAGTGAGTGAGGCTCAAGTAGGGCGCCATGGGAAAAACAATAATTGAAGCAAAGTCAGACCGATGCCTCAGATGACGCACATAGTTTAGGACAAGTCAAGATCTGGAAGAGGGCCAAGAGGAAAGCAACAGGGAGTATCAGAAGTAGGACCTTGTGTGGCATTAGAGCCAGGAGGAACACACAAAGGAAAAAGATGGCAAGAATTCATTGACCCTTGGTCTGTGCATTCAACCCAGCGTTTCCATGCTGAGCACGATAGGTCTGACCCTCTGAGAATCTGAATCTATCACTGTTTTATTTAAACTTTATTATTAACACAAAGGAACAATAAATAATCCATGCATTTCCTCATTCGTGGGATATTATTTTTGTTATATCAGAAAATAATAATAACAGATATATGATATACGTGTTAGAGCATGCATAGTTCTGAGCAGTTGCATAGAATTGTACCTTTGTGGAAGAGTATGAAGTCAGTGCTCAAACATATCTGTGACCTTGAGCTTTGTTGAATAGCTAGAAAGTAAAAGGTATTTACAAATTTTCTTTCCTTTTTGTGATTTTTATATAATGAATTTTTAAAAAATAGTTTTGATACATGGTTATAATGTGAAAAAGTCAGTCTAATTAATAAATCTATCACCTCACGCGCTCATTTTCCATGATGAAAACATAAATTATACTCTTTAAAAGTTTGAAGTTTTTTAAAAAGTGTATATATCTTTATATACATACATAAATGTATACATATGTGTAATGTATATAATATATGCATGGATATGTATATACATACACACATATATATACAAGTATATATACACTTCTGAAGTATATTGAGGTTCATTTTAGTTAGGGTTATTATTATTGTTTTGTTGCTTTTGTTGTTAATGTGCAATTATTGTTTTGTTGCTTTTGTTGTTAATGTGCATTAATTGTGCATAATAACAGGGAAGGATGTGGTGTTTCAATCCATGGCTTCTACATGCACTGAGAACTCTTACCTCCTTTAATCCACATCCTACCCCCTCCTTCAACCTCCAATAATCACAATTTCTTCATTCAGGTCATTTTTCTTTTCAGCTTCCACATAAAGAGATAGCATGCTGTCTTTCTGTGTCTGGTTTATCTCACTTAATGTCTTCAGCCCATCCATCTTGTGGCAAATGAGAAGATTTCATTTCTCTACAGGAAAATCTCTGGAAATTGTCACGAGTGGATACAGTTGATCTGGTTGGTAATCCTGGATCAGAGAAAAGGAGAGATAAAGAAGTATGGAAAACCAGTAACCTGTCTGGTTTTGGCTTTGGTTTCTTTTTTGTTTGTTTGTTTGTTAGGTTCCCACTCAAAATCATTTCTCAGAAACAGATATGGAAGCATGTGTCTGTATATTACTTGTATGCATGTTTTCAGGACTGACCTCTTGGTACCGGATACCCAGTTGGTGTGCTCTTCCCTGGGGAAGACTATTTCTCACACCCCCAGCATTCCCTGGTTGTCTGTCATTGTGCATGGGTCAACTCATGTTTGGGAAGTCACGTTAGTGAGACTTTATGGCTATAGCTTCTGGTATCCCTAGGTGATAAACGCAGCCTTGCAACCTTTTTCCATTTTTTTCAAAATTATTTTCGCATTATTTTATTTTTTAACACTTTAATACTCCATATAATAAACTTTAGCGATTTCCATCCTCTATCTCTTTCCTTCCCCACTTCCCTTCCCCGTATAACTAGCACACTTTTTCACAAGCCTCCCTCCTACGGTCATGCTTTCCTTTTGTGTGTGGTCCACTGAATTACTTGGCTAATCTTTGATATTCAGTGGAATAAGAGGAATATATCTGTGGTTGTAGCGTTTATGAAAATACATCTCTCCCACAACAAGCATTAACTACACATGGTTCCTCTGGGAGGGGTGGGGTATCACAAGTCCCTCCCTTCTCCAGGATGAAATATTTGGGCCCTTGTGCAAGTCTTGTGCTGCTAAGCACAGATGCAGCGAATTCATAAGTGCCACATTTTGGGGGTTGTATGTGCGTGTTGCCAGTTTGCTGGAGTTTGTGTGTGTGTGTGTGTGTGTGTGTGTGTGTGTGTGTGTGTGTGTGTGTGTGTGTGTGTATGTGTGTGTTGTCAGTTTGCTGGGGTTTGTGTGTGTTGACAGTTTGCTGGGATTTGCGTGTGTGTGTGTTGACAGTTTGCTGGGGTTCGTTTCCAGAAGACATCATTTTGCTGCACATTTTTCCATCTTGGCTCTTACATTCTTCCTGGAACTAGCATATTACCTTACAGTCCTCCCAGCTGAAGCCAATATTTTATCATCATTTATTCTCAACACTAGGGGCAGTTGTAAGTTTCTGCATCAACCAGCACATGCTGCAATAAGAAGCACTAAACTTTGAGTATGAACAGCAGTATTAGGGGTAATTTGACACCATGACTGTTTAGAAAAATAATAGTTGTAGGTTCCTCCCTAGAATCTGTGACCTCCACAACCAAGAACTTTTGCTCAGGTTTACAGAAGCAAGCCTGAATTCCCTCCAGAGGATCCGCCCTCAGATGTAATCAAAATGTGATTGGATACCTGTAGCATGATTTCTAATTGGTCTTAAGAACAGAGAAGCAGCAGAAAAAAAAAATAACGACATCTTGAATTTTGCAGGAAAATGGATGGAGCTAGAAAACATCATATTGAGTGAGGTAACCCAGACAAAGAAAGACAATTATCACATGTACTCACTCATAAGTGGTTTTTAAACATAAAGCAAAGAAAACCAGCCCACAAATCACAATCCCAGAGAACCTAGACAACAATGAGGACACTAAGAGAGACATACACGGATCTAATCTACATGGGAAGTAGAAAAAGACAAGATCTCCTGAGTAAATTGGGGACCTTGCAGGAGGATTGAAGTGGAGAGGGGAGAGGCAGGGAGGGGAGCAGAGAAAAATGTAGAGCTCAATAAAAATCAATAAAAAAAGAAATGAAGTCATAAAATCGTGTTAAAAAAAAAAGAACAGCGAAGCAGAACAGCTAGCCTCTAGTTCTTACCTCTACAAAATCCTCAAACTAAATAACATATGCTAGCTCTACAATCCCTTAGACTGAATGCAATATCTCCTACTATTCTCTTTGAGCAGCCATATTGCTTTCTGTCTCCACCTTCCTCGTGTTGGAAATAAAGGTGTGTGACTCCCAAGTACTGGGATTAAAGGTGTGAGCCACCACCACCTGGCTCTGTTTCTCTTTGAGACTGGATCAATCCAGTGTAGTCCAAGGTGGCTTTGAACTCACAGAGATCACCTACCTCTGCCTCCCGAGTGCCGGGATTAAAAGTATGTGCCACCACTGCCTGGCCTCTATGGCTATTAGTGACTTGCTCTTCACTCTGATCCTCAGGCAAATTTTATTTGTTATAGCACAAACAAAATAACACAACATTTATTTTTTTGTCTAAAATATTTATAACTAATATAAGAAAAACTATATACAATAAGTACAAAAACTATATACAATACATACAGTCAATAAATACATCAGCAATGTTTAGTCCATAGACATTAGACAAATTCAGAGAAATTACTCCATTATCTACCCTGTTTTGGTGAGTCCAAAAGGTTATTCACTTTCTCTTCTAACTTGCATTCCCAAAACTATCTTTTAATGTCTCTCACCCCTAACTACTTCACACCTGTAGTGGAAATGTGGTGATATTTTTAATATAAGACTTATTTTAATGCATAATAACTGATATTCTATCCACCAGAGTGTAGGCTTTCACCACGGCTTCCTCTCTTAGCACCAGTCAAAGATTTCTTTGACGAGCTTTCCATCCATCGTGGTACAGCACTTGTTAAACCATAACCAGCAACTGTAACTCCCGAGCAATAGTTGCTGACCTGCTCATGAGCTACAGCCCCTTGTTGGAATTCTCTAGACTCACAGGACTGAAAATAGGAGCTCCTCCTTCACTGGGGGAGGGGGATGAGCACAGGTGTTACTTCACATTTTGTTCAAGTAATGTTTCACTGTGGAAATGAAAATGAGGAAGCCGCAGTTATAGTTGCTCCTTACATCCCCATCACACTCATGCATAGTAAAACTTGCTGAAAACTGAGCAAATAGAAAAAGCTCCCTTAAGCCGATTGCAGTGGAACCGCTAGGAATCTTAACTGATTTGGGCTGATATATTTTTTAGACCATCTATTTCATAATTTTCTTTCTTTGAAATACATTTTGATGTTTTCCTTTGCTTTAACTATAATTTTAATTATTGCAAGATATAAGCAATTTCCTTTTTTAGATGGAAGATGCTCTGTTGTCTAATTTGGTCTCTGACTTCTGAGCTTAAGCAATCCTCTAATGAGATCCTATGCATACACTCTCACATCCTGTTTTTCTTGTAAGTATCCTTATTTATTCTTGATAAAGATCATGCTCTAAATTTAAATAGCAAGCTTTAAGGAACTGTGAGAAATCTAGTCAAATTGAATAATACAGAAAGTGAGATTCATGAAGGTTAAACAGCCTCTTCCTGGAATTTCTCAACTATTAATAAAGCAATGACAAATGAGGCCATGGAACGCTAGATTCATTTTCATTATTTTTATTAAAAATGCTCCTTCCCCCGGGGCAAGAAAAATTTCTGAATATAGACACATCAATCTCATTAATTCAAATATGTATTCTGAAAACATTTGTAGCTTTTCATTGAGTTCCTGTTTTCCTTGAGACCTGGTGGCAAATAAATTCTCCAACCGGAGGCTAAGATAGAAAATAGAATCACACCTGTCCTTGGGGTGTCTACAATTTTTTGCTAGGTGCTCCCCATTGCATCTATTCTTGAAAGCTGTCATATAATGCGTATGGCCACATTCACCCCTCTACCCTTTTCATCCTCCCCTACTCTTCCCCTTCAATCAACAGGTATCCCTCTCGCCCTCCCACCTCACACACAATGTCTTTTTGCTTTATTTTATGACTCATTCAGTGTCACCAGGATTGTCCGCATGGGGAATGGGTGTTGATCTATGTGCTGGAGCACAGGCAACTCACCAGTGGTTACACCATTGAAGACACTGACTTCCCCTCCCACCACAGCTAATAACTACCAACACTCCTCCAGGAAGAGGGGCAATGTGTTTCTTAAAACTGAAGAGGAAAAAAATGTGTAAAATAATAATTAAATAATGAGTAACACTAAGGAGGTCTGAAAAAGACATAAGGAATCATATCATTATATGCCTACTTTAATTACATGCAATACATTTAAGTCTAGACATATACATATATGCTTATACTTATATAGTTCAAGTGAAATTATCCCACTTGTACTTGCAATACTCCCTCCCAAGAGCCAAAGACTATCTGAAAAAAATTGCCAAGTTGTTAATTGTAGGAGTCCAAGAAACTCCTAAAACAATATAGGCTATTATTCTTGCCCTTGCTTGCCTCCCAGAGGTCGAAGCTAAGTTCCTATTGCTGGACATACCAAGGTTCCAAGCTGAATCTGACCCGAAAGTGTCTGTCTGAGAACTAACTTTCATAATACTGGAAGGTGCTCTCCAATTTCCAAGGGAAGGAAATGAGCAATAATCCTACACTGATAGCAACAACATCTAAGAGTCACAGTGATGGCCACCAGGTCATTACAACTCTAATGGTGCAACAGTGGCACTAATATCTTAGAGGTAAGCAATTGCGCCCTAATTGAATTTAAGGCCTGTTCAACCAGAGAAAATCATGGATGGTGGTACTGGAAACCTCACAAATCACCCTAGGTGGAGGTCATAAATCTTAGTGGAGGACCCACTACTGCTACTTTACTAAGTCCTAACTGCATTCTAAATATCTATCCTTATGCCCTGAGATAAGTGTAGTTCTTGCTCCTCATTAAAGCAACTTCTCTCCATAACAGAAGGAATCCATATAGAAAAAAAGTGGTCAGAACACAAAGCACAAGTGTTTCTGCAGTGCTCAGCCACAACTGATTCATAAACAACAGAGTTCCTGCACCCGAGTCTCATGAAACATCTAGGAAGAAGGGGCGGGAAGATCGTAAGAGGCAAAGGCCCAGGAAAACTGCTCTGATATCTGTCTCCTGGAATAAAAAGGAGATTTCACCTATTATAACCCAACAATATGACTTCTAAGCAAGAACTGAAGAAGTGTACCCATAGACATGCTAGCATGAAAGGGGGGAAACCCTGGTACCCCAACCATAGATAAAGACGGGCAACTAAGAAATGTTGACAGTGGGAGAGATGGTCCTTCCCAGGGATGAGTTCCTTAATTGGTTATCCAATACAAAGTGGCCAGCCTTGAATCATGAATACATGAAACAGATTGAGCAGGTTTATTTATATATTTAGGCGTGTGTGTGTCTATACAACAATTGCAACTAAAGAAAAGGAGGTCATAATTTCAAGAGGGAGCGTACGTCAGAAGCCTGGAAGGAGGAAAAGCTAAGGGAAATAATGAATACTGAATGTATATGGTCAAACCTCCATTTGTTTAGTGCTGTGAGGATCATTTGTTTGAGATGAGTGAGTTTTGCATATTAATGTGGTAACACAAATGTGTGTGCTTTATAAATAATCGATTTGCACTTTCTGGTGTTCTACATACACTTATGCTTAGAACTGAAGAAGAACATCTTTAAGATGCACTGCATATTTTTAGAGATTTCTCATTGTTACGACCAAAAATATGGCTGTTTCACTAATTTCACTGAGGAGATCAGACTCATAACAAATACCATTGTTGGAATATTTTTATCCCTCATTTTAATCAGGGATGGAGCAGGATGATTTTACTTGCCTGTTATACTTTCTATTAAACTAAGTAACACTGAGAAAAGAATAGTGTGGTATTCATCAATTTCAAAAGTACTCCTGTAAATGAAACCACGCTTTCAACTAAACTAGTATGGTAAATAAACTTTATGATGAAAGTTTTTTTTTTTTAGTTGAACTACATCAAATGGAGAAAAGTAAAACAAGACTGTATCAGAGACATGAAATCATTACATGATGCATGGTCTGGGATGTCATTTAATAAGCTACTTGAGGTTAATTTTAAGGGTAATGGTATTTTGCTTTATAAAAATCATGAAACATCAATGAGTAAAGATGGTAACAAAATTTTAACACTTGCCTTGAATTCTGTCTCAGTCTGATGAATAAATATTAGTCTTGTTAGATATGTACTGTTTTTCTGATCAATACTGGGAGAGAGGGAGAAAATTACTCAGTGGACTTTAAGCTACAATTAGATGGGTGTAAGGTGTTTGCATTTGTGATAATTGCACAGCAATGAAAATGCATATAATAATGGGTACATTTTTAGCAGACAGAAGAAAGGATTTTGGATGTTGTTAATATAAAGAAATCATAAATAGTTTAGGTGATAGATGTCCTTAATTCAGACTTAACATCATATAATACATGAAAATTTCAAAATATTGTGTGACAAACCAAAAATAAGTGAAAATTTTATACATTATTTACCAACAAATTTAATTTAAAAGTAAGTTAAATCTTAAAAAACTACTGACTTCCATTAGTGCTTTTTAAATTTATTTTAAAAAAACTATCTTTTCTCATTTTACATGCCAAATCCATTTTTCACTCCCTCCTCCCCTCCTGCTCCCTCCACTCCATCCTACCTCCCATCTACTCCTCAGAGATGGTAAGGCTTCCCATGGGGAGTCAACAAAGTCTAGCACATTGTTTTCAGGCAGGATCAAGGCCCTCCCCCGTATATCTAGGCTAAGCAAGGCATCCATCCAGAAAGAATGGCTTGCAAAAAGCCTGAACAAGCAGTAGGAAGAAATCCTGGTCTCACTATCAGCAGCCCCACAGTCTGTCCCAGCTAAACAAATATCACCCACTTTCAGAGAGCCTAGTTTGCTCCTATGCTGGTTCCCTTGCTGTCAGACCAGAGTTGAAAGGCTTCCATTCAGGTAAGCTTAAGGAAATGTTCAACATCCTTAGCCATCAGGGAAATGCAAATCAAAACAATTCTGAGATACCATCAGAATGCTATCTCATATTCTTGTCAGAATGGCTAAGATCACAAACACCAATAATAACTTATGCTGAAGAGGATGTGGAGTAAGGGGAACACTCCTCCATTGTGGTGGGAATGCAGACTTATACAGCCAATCTGGAAATCAGTATGGTGGTTTCTCAGAAAATTGGGAATCAACCTACTGCAACACCCAGCAATACCACTTTTGGGCATATACCCAAAGGATGCTCAACCATACTACAAGGATATTTATTCAACTATGTTTATAGCAGCAGAACTTGGAAACAACCTAGATGCCCCTCAACAGAAGAATGGATAAAGAAAATGTGGTACATTTACACAATGGGGTACTACTCAGTGGTTAAAAAACAGTGACATCTTGAAATTTGCATGCAAAAGGATGGAACTAGAAAAAACCATCCTGAGTGAGGTAACCCAGACCCAGAAAGATGAGCATGCTATGTACCCACTCTCAGGTGACCACTGACTGTAAAGCAAAGGATAAAAAGCCTATAGTCCATGACCCCAGAGAAGCTAAGTAGGAAGGAGACCCTTAAGAGAAACATATATAGATCCCCTGGGGAAGAGGAAATAGACAAGATCTCCTGAGAAAATTGGGAACATGGGGTTGGGAGGAGAAGGGAAGGTAGGAGGGGAGAAAAGGGAGAAGGGGAAAAGGAGGAGAACAAGAGGGACGGGGAAGGTCAAGATGGAGGAAGGACAGAGACAGAGAACGAGGAAAGAGATATCTTGATTGAGGGTGCCATTATGGGAGCAGCAAGAAACCCGGCACTAGAGAAATATCCAGGAATCCACAAAGATCACCCCAGCTAAGACCCTAAGCAATAGTGGAGAGGGTGCCTGAACTGGCCTTGCCCTGTATTCAGCAACTGATGGAAGCAGAAGCAGAGAACCACAGTGGAGCATTGGGCTGAGATCCCAAAGTCCAGACAAAGAGAGGGAGGAGTGAGAATAGAGTAAAGAGGTCAAGACCATGATGGGGATACTCACTGATATGGCTTCCATTATTCTTATAATTCCAATAGTCCAAGAACCATGTTAAGTGTTTTATTTTTAGTTTGTTTTATGTAGCTGAAAGGAGAGTAAATCCAAGCCATTTCAGGGCTTAACTACCGTAGTTAACGCCAAATTGGATAGCATTTGTACTAATACATTTTAAATTTTACATTCACAAATAATTGTAAGTTTTTTTGGTCTACTGTTTTTCAGATTGGCATGTAGACTTTCATGAATATTTGTAGTGAATATATTTCATTCCATGACTTTTCGGTGGTAAATTGTCTTGTCAAAGCTGCAATGGATCACTAAGTCCTCGAATCATTATGCTACTCCCACAACAGTTTGCTTTATTTGAGTGTCTACTGTGTTCTGAAGACTAGAATGCAGCTTTAAGATTTAAAGATGAGTCTGGTGTGATTTATACACTTCATGTTTTCATCAAGTGTCTCAATTTATCTTGGGAAGCTGTGGCTTTAGCAAAAGGAAGCATCTTAAAAGAGGGGGAAATCAATTTCTAATGTTTTTTTGTTCCTTAAATCTGGAAATATCACTTTCTGGTGAAAGATTGCTAGATTTAGAGTGAACCCTTCCTACTTCCAAGCTACCTGTTTTCATGGACATTCAAAGAGAATTATGTAAGGGAAGATTTGATAAGAAACAGACATGGGATTTAAAGACATCTTTAACACACTGTGGTCCGGCCAAAGGTTTTAGTAACTTTTACTACTGAATTGCCAATTTCACACATACACACACACATACACACACACACCCTTCAAAGATCAGATTTTCTGTTCATTTTCTGGATTGCTAAAAATGCGCTGGCTTTACATAGCACCAACCTATTACTTCATTCTGTAGGTCTGAAGTCTGAGGCAGTGTGACTGTGTCTTCTCAGATGTCACAGGCTAAAATGGATCTATCAGTCATGGCTGAGTTAGCATGGTGTGGCTACTCTGGAGAGACACCTGCTTCCAATCTATTCAGGTTCTGGACAGAACCTAGTTATAGATCTAGATTCTATTCCTTGCCGGCTGTCAACCAGGACACTCTCCTAGATAGACACTATGAATATGCCTTGCCTATCTCCAATTTCAAGCCAGAAACAATGGGTAGTACTGTGTTGAAGCTCTCTGACTCCCTTGTCTCATAATAGGCAAAGAAAGCTGCATGCTTTTAAGGGTTCTCATAGCCCCTGAAAGCTTATGCCTTCCTGAGTCAATAGTCATAGTCTTTATGTATTATAGCAAACAGCTGTGCCTAAGGATACTCAGGATATTGTGTACCCTTTATGAGAAGTCCTTTTCAAGTTCATATGATGAGCAAATTTTGCCACTCCTGCTGGTCTTTTCAAATACTCCTGAAGTCTTCATCAATGAAGCAGCCTTGACTGAGGAAGAAAGACATGTTCAAGAACTATAACTAAGACAAGAATTCCCAATCAGGGAAATATTTCCAGAAAGAACCTGAACCAGATGAGGTATAAAAGGCACCGGGATGTGAAGAGTTAAAAAAAAAAAAAACAAAAAACAAAAAAAAAACCACACTCTCAAATCAGTAGAAGTACCAGTGACATGTTTGCACAAAGCTGAGAGAAATGCTGCTCTCTCTCTGGCTGGCCTGGGAATCTCACTTTCCAGAAAGCATCCATCCCTCAGTTTACACACACACAGAACCCCAGGCCAGCCAGGTTTAAATCCATTAAAAAAAAATAAGATATATGAAATGACTATGGAAACTGAGTCTATTAGAATCTGATTAGTTAAACAACACAAATTAAATATATACTGCTATCGTGTGTGTGTGTGTGTGTGTGTGTGTGTGTTTTCCTGTGAAGGCAGTAGATAAAGTTATTATGTAAAAAATCAATAACTTAAAAATGATGTTAATCATATTTCAGAATATATTCAAATCATTAATATGATTTGAAAATATATACGGTAACTCTGTGCAGCACATTGTAAGGAATGCTTTTAGCATGCCTCTGTCTGGGGGTTGTGCTCACACTAGCAAGAAATGATAGTTTCTAATTAAATATATCTTATGAGAAAGGTATTTTTCTTTTCCTAAGTTCAGAGATTCTTTTGATTCTATCCATTTACTCCGGCTTAGAATCCTGATAGAAAACAGCCATTCAGTGCTCTGAATATTTAAAGAAGGTGGGAAGGAAAGGGAAGCAAAGGTTGTTCTTCCTCTCCCAGGCAAGAAGATGTTCTAAAAGCTATTTGTATGTGATTTCTGAATACTGAGCTGCATATTTGTAGAAAAAAATAAAGTGGTAAATAGAAAGAAGATACATAAAGAAAAATTAAAAATTAAACTGAAGAATTTCTAGCCAGACATATCCCAGGCTTTACAATGGGACTTCAGCTCTTCCCAGAGGGAGCCTGGTTTCAATTATTTAGACTTACATTTGATCTAGTTTAACTAACCTACTTTCAGCAAGACTTGGCTAAGAAGGAGGGGAAACACAAAAGATCAGATTGTTCTATAGTGCATATTTGTGATAATTCCAAATGCATAGCTGATTCATCAAAGATTACAAAACTGCAAGATTCCTAAGTGGTAGTAAATATTTAAAGCTCCGGTGGAAACAGAATGAGAAGGAGGAATTAAGTCATCTAATCCTTCCCCCTGCTCAGATGCACAGGGAAAGCTTAATGAAAGAAGCCCTTGGATGTCTGCAGAGGGCACACTTCTGAGCTTCCCTTCCATTACTGAACACATGGAGAGAACAATTTTTCATATTGACACTCACTTTTGAAAATGGTTTCATGTGTTAAAATAAATCCAACAAACACAAAGAACTCATTATTCTAACGGATGAGCAGCAATAAGCTGGTTCATGCCATGAGAATAATTTTAGTAAATGTCTCATGCATATCATTGACAAAGCTTTTTCTTAAAATTAAATCTCAAGGAACTAACCAGATTGCTGACTTTTAGCATGCAGAAGGCCTTGGCATATTGTAACTGAAGAGGAAAACTGACCAGCAGTTTGCATTTGTCCATGTCTTTTGTAATGTAAGTTGCCATTCATTTCCCCATTCAGATCTTATATTCATAGAACAGGGCACAAAGTCGGTACTTTTAGCACGACCTAGACATAAAGAGCTGATAAATAACAGAACTCAGCTTTGGACTCTCCACCGTCAGACGACGTTTTCTAGGGAGCCCTAAGCAAGTGTTTACTTACCTCAGACAGGGCACAGATCAAAGGATGATTCCACTCAAGTTCAGCTTGCTGAACCAGTAACTTCAGTGGTGTTATTTACAAGACTATGGGTGACGGGTGATGGGTGACTTACAGGAGCATGGACCACAAAAGCAGCAACATCACTAAAGAGCCCACCCTAGCACACACAATGACTCAAGTAAACTGCAGGCCTGGAGCCCCCTGCATGACTAGTAGGTAACTTGGGGAAGGTGGAGATTCTCCTCTTCCCAGCAATCATCACTGCTTATACATCCTTGTAAACCTTCTAAGTTCTTTTTTTTTCTTCCTAAACCTTGTATGTTTTGTTTGTTCCATGAATCAGAATAAACCTCCCTTCAGGAAGGAATGTTTCAGTTACTTGGAAATAACTATGCAACAACCATTCATCAGGAATGGTTTCCAACACTCTAGACCTAGTCCCCATGTGAACCACCAAGATGTGAACCCATTCTGGCACCAAGAGAGGAGAATAAGTAAGGCTAAATCTGACCTTCAGCAAAGTACCTGTCCTCACTAAGACCTAATTGTGTCCCTGGGAAGTGATGATAACAATTTCAGTAAGTATTGAATGAGGTAATGTATTTGATTTGTAACTTACATGGTAGACCTGTAAATCCTAAAAATAGGTTGGTTCTAAATATAATCTTCATCATCTATTTTATCTCATTTTACCTTTCAACATATTTATTGTATATGGTTTATTAAAACTGAACATAGTATATAAAGCCAATGGATCTAATTGAATATATGTGTATATCCATGAAGCCATTAATACAATCAAAGTAATGAATATAGATGAATATTGAGACATATCGTCATAGCAAGTTTCTTTTAATATTGAAATAAGTGATTCCATTAAAGCAAACTCTAGCTGCTTAGGACAAAGATTTTCCTGAAATATCATGTGCCACACTTAGGCAGGACTCCACAAAGCTGTATGTGTGTGCTCCTAAGCACAAAGGAATTCAGTCTCCAGCAAAGTAAGTAAGACAGTAGGCTAATGACATAGCTTTTGTTTTGCTTTGTTTTCCTGGCAAAAGCCCTCAAATTTACAAATGACTAGACTTAGTGCATGGCGTGACCTCCTAAAATAATTAGCTTCAATCACACATTCCTGAAAAGGGACCAGTTTCCAGCATAAAGATTAAATAACAAAATATCAAACAATCCAATGAACAAATAGGCTAATGAAATGAACACATAGCTCTCAAAAGAATTACAAACAGCTAATAAAGATGAAAAATGCTCAATATCTTTAGCCATCTGGAGGTGCAAATTAAAACAAGATTGAGATTTTTTTTCACCCCACACAGAATGGCCATCACTAAGGAGACAAAGAAGAGAAAACGCCAGGTAAGCTACATAAAAGAAAAGAAACCCCTTATATATTACTGTAGGGATGTAAATCAGTTCAGAGACATGGGAATCAAAATGGAGGCCCTCAAAATCTAAAGGCAGATTGACCCAGCGCTATGACTGCTGAGAATACACTAGAAGGACTCTGAGCTGGCATATCGGAGATATTTCACAAACCTATATTAATTTTGCCTCTTCACAGCGGTCAGATTATAGAATCATCCTAGGAATTATCAACAGAAGTGTGATAAAGAAAATGGTATACATACTCAATGGAGTTTGTACTAAGTTATAGAATAAAGTAAAATTATGCTGCTCACAGGAAATGTGAACGCTTTACAAATTAAGTCAGACTCAAAATAGATAAATATTGTATTTTTCTCTAACTTATGGTTCCAAGATTTTATGTAAATACATAATTAAATATATATAGAGAGAGGATGGGAAAGTGAAAGACTATGGTGTCGTGATGAATGGGAACACTGGAATCAGAGCAAAAGGAGACAGTAGCAGCTTAATATAGTCAAAGTAGTTGATATACTGGTATCACAGTGTCCTTATGAAACTCATCACTATGTACAGTGAATGTTCACCACAATAAAATTTAATTGAGAAATAACTCCTAGGGTCCAGTAATGGGGAGATATTAGCTTTAAAAAATGAACAAAAAGTTTCAATAGGCTCATTATCAAAGAAGATGTACAGATTAGAAAAAAAGTGGTATTTATCATTATAGTCATAAAAATATAAAATACAAGAAATAACAAAATATAAGATCTAAATGTCTAATTATTTTTAAAAATACTGATGCCATCAAATGCTAGTGAGAATAAGAAGCAATTAGAGCTCTTATCCATCACACCTAGGACCATGTAGGGTTAGTGTGAATCACCCATTCCTTAAATAGAGAACAGCACAGGAATTATCAGTGAAAGAATGAATAAAATGTAGCTCATTTGTACAATGCAATCTTGGTCTATAAGAGAAGAAGACTGAAGCATTCAATAATAGAGATGCAATTGGAAAACATTATGTCAAGTGAAAGAACCCTAACTTAAAATACTGAATGCAGTATGGCACAATTCACAGGTTAGTCTAGAACGGGACTGAGGTGAAAAACCTATCACAGCAGTTGCTCTTTGGTGCAGAGGAGAAGAGGTGTGGAAACAGAAATAAAGCATGAGGGAGCTCTCTGAAACAATGATGCAGAATAAGATACAGAGATAAATGCATTTGTCAACTCAGCCAATACATATTTAGCATCTCATTGTACCTAAACTTTGTATCAAAGCAGAAAAAAGGCTATAAACAAGCATTGACTATGCTTTGTATATACATTGGCAGAGGTAAAGAAAGTATACTAATATCTGTCACTTACGAACTATATTAAAAACAGGATAGACTAGGTTGGCACATTGCTAGATAGAGGAATACATACACACTGAAGATGTATGGAAAGCATAGAATCTAGAAGATGAATTTATAAACAGCCACTGTAAACAGTTTTTCAGCTTTGCTTTCAACATTTTATGGTAACATCTTGAACAAAATCATGAAATCACATCAACTCTGCCCCATCTGTGAATGTTCATCTGATCTGCAGGACCAGGTATAAAATCTTTGCCTTTGTATACCAAAAAAAAGTCAAACAACAAAAGAAGAGTGAGACAGTACCTGAGCTACCCAGTTATGACCTGTTCTGAGTGCCTTTATTGACCTTTGACTCTGAATGTCCTTACTTAGAGATTTCAGTAGTCATGAAAGGGTGATATTTCAATCTAAGGTGATATTGCCACTAGACTCAACACTGAAGCTTCTACCTAGTACTTCTGGGAATCGTACAGAAAAGTGGAATGGTGCTCTCTGAGAAAGACTAAGCCTCCATGGTGGGGATAGGATAGTTTTCAAAGAATGGAGTCTCTAGGCAACTCCTCATTGCACACATTGTGTCCTAAAGTGAAAGGCCACAGGTAAATGCCATAGCATAAAAAAGCAAGAGCACTAACTGGATGGATAATCTACCAGAGATGAAAGTGTAGACAGTTTCTAAGTTCTCAAACCTAATCAAAGCAAGAAAAAATAGGGTATAAGTAAGCAAGAAAGGACTGCCTATGAAACTTTCTAAGGACTTGGGACCACTTGGAAAATGACAGCATAGATATCCCTGTATTTTTGCCTTCTCTTCTGGTTCCTTTGGAACATTCAGGACCATACATTAAGAATGACAGCCAATAGTTTAAGTCAAAATAAAGGAGACCCAGAGAGCTTGGCTTCATTTGAAAATTTTAAATAAAATGTCTTTTGCTAGGATGTTCACTCTCCTGTTCAAAAACCCTTGATGTTTATACACACACATACATATATATGTAAAATCATCCATATAGTGATATATTGTATACATACATACACACACACACACACACACAGAAAGATAGATAGTGAGAGAGAGAGAGAGAGAGAGAGAGAGAGAGAGATTCCAAAAATCTCTGTAGGCAAATCATTTAACCATCATAACCCTCGTATTTTGGGAGAAATATTTTCATTTTTCTTTCCTAAGTTTTTCCTCCAGTTTATAAGTCACTGACCCAGTTGTTAACAAATTAAAATGACCAGTCATTTGTTGTTCTTAAGTGGCTGGTAGGCCTACACACACTGTTTTACTTTGCAGAACACAGAAAACACTGAGCATTACCCCAACTTGGACCTGTGCTATACAGCTTCTCCAACTGTACCATGTGGCATACTTGGAATGAGGATCATCTCATCAGCACATCAAGAGGATCATCTCATTAGAGCATCAAGGGTAAGTTCATGCATGGCTGAGCACAGACTGACTAGGTTGTGTTTGACCAGATGTGTTTTTCTGTGGTTTGATACTGGAGGTGACGTCTTCAAGGTACCTGAAGAGGGTGCCAGAGAGATCAGATAAAATGCTTCAAGAGCATGAGTAACTAAGCTTGGATTCCCAACACTCATGTAAAAAAGCCAAGTGTGACATTGCACATTTGTTACCTCGGGAAGGGAAAGCAGAGACAGGTGGATACCTAGGAAGAGCTTGCCTACAAGTATAGCTGTCGTGCGATATTTCTATTTCATTCTGAAAATAAAACTTGCTTTGACTCAGAGAATATGGCTAGCCATTAGCTGACCAAAATTAACCATAGAGGTTTTGGAGGACTGTGGAAAGATAGGAGACAGGAAGTAGTAAGGTATAGCTGAGAGAAGATCTCAACCTTTTGGAGGAAGAAGCAGAAGAAGTAGAAAGTCACTGGTAGCTGCTCCCCTGCTTCTCTGATCTTTCAAGTTCTTACCCAAAATCTGAATCCTGACTTTTTATTGGTAAAGAATAATTAGGTAATTGCTGCATATAATGGAAGCAGAAAGTTCCAGGTTCAGTGAAATACCTTGTCTCAAAAGCTAAGATGAAGAAGTAATATAGAAAGACATCCTGACATTAAACTTTGGCCTCCACATTCGCCAGAATGAGCAAACACAATAGACCCACCCACCCATGCCGCCCTCCCAACACCCATGCATGTGCATTCTCCACACTCAAACATACACATGTACATACAAGCAATTCATAAAAAGCACAAACCTTTATGAAGTTCCTTTTCTTGAAACATGCTAACCGTTGTATTCTCTGTTGTAAGATGGTAAGTCAAAAGAATAACAGTTTGCCCTTTGAACATATAAAAATGGTGTACATCTACACATTAGGTCTTATTCTAAAACATTTCTAAGACTTATGTTCTGAAAGAGGCTTGCTCCATTATCTAGTCTTAAAGAAACTGAAACGCAGAGTGGTTCTGTCTACCAAGTCCTTCCTAGCTCTTATTATCTTCACACATGGATGTAATAAAACGTCACCAGTGGGCATAGTCGGTTTTGGCCTTTTCTTGACACATGATAAGAGTCTGTAATGGGTACTGGTGTAGTAGTCTATGAAATGCCTTCCACTGTTTTGCTACAATGCACCAAGGACAAAGCACTTTAGAAATGTCTGTTTATGTAGCAAGTGCTTCCAGAAGATCTTCTGCAGTGTGGCACTACCTTAGGGCTAAGGACAACAGTGCTTCTTATGAACAAATAACTTTTCATGAGCAATATTAGGGTGTATCTGTTTGTAGCCCTGGACTGTGTTTATCAGAGATCTCAAGAACCCAAAGGATATAAAATAGGATCAAAATATCAAAGTCTTAGGACTGGTGAGAGTTTCAGTAGGTAAACTCTTGCTGGATAAGCATGAGGACCAGAGTTCAGAGTCTCACAATCTCCAAGTTGATATGGGAGTAGGCAGAGACACGTCTCCAGTACAAGTTAACTAGCTAAACTAGTTGAGTCAGTGAGCTCTTGGATTGGTGTGAAATCATTTCTCAACATGCAAAATGGGAAGAGGTTGAAGAAGGCAACAGGAGTCATCCTTAGGTCACTAAACATACATACCTGCCCACAAACCTGGTCCCACACAAATGGGAATGCATATATATTAATGCACCTCTCTCTCCCCCCACCTCTCTCTCTCTCTCTCTCTCTTTCTCTCTCACATACATACAAACACACACACACAGGAGAGGGGAAGCTTAGAATCTTTAACAAGAGAAATAGTTAGAAACAAGATGATTTGCCCAATCTTTTCAATTTAAAAATGACCATTAGTAAAGATATCTCAGAGCATGAATCTTATAGCTTTAAAAAGTTGTCACTTATTGTTTTCATAATGAAAATATTTATTAAGCATATGGGTTAATTCACATCTTTTCTTACTTTAGACCAGTTGAAGAAATATTCATGAATATTTTCTTGAAATCTACTATAATGTGAACAATGGTATCTTGCTTATTACCAAAGCTGGGAAAAGTTGCTATTTAAAAAATTAGTTCAAAATAATTAGCCTCAAAGAGGTTGTGATTTAGAAACACTGCCCTGCTCATAGCTCCCATTAACTTCAATTGAGTTTATAGTGCACACAGAAAGAAGAAAAAAGCATATTACTCCATTTTAAAATTAAATTTAGGATAAATTCAAGAATTATAGCTGCTCATTGACCTGGCTTTTTCTTTCGAAATTAGTCCCACAATTTGTTTATGATCATTTTCACATCATTAACTTTTATAGTTTTGTAAGCCATTGTGATTTTATCCATTCACGGTTCTTTCATTCGTAGACCTCTGAAATTATTTCTGAATGGCTAATTGTTTCCCAGTTGCCCTATTCCTTCCTAAGTCAGTCTTTCTCGTTATCATTACAGGCTGCTACTGGAGCCCCACTCCCTCTGCTGGAACTCCACCGCTGCGCTCCCACTTCCCAGTTCTTTCCCCAGTGACTCATTTGCCACATGCTAATATCTCAGCAAAATTACCCATCGCTTTTTTGTATCATTTCCAAATAAGTATCCAAAAAGATAACTTGTTTTCCCTCTACAAAAGATGCATGCGCTATTCTTTAAACACCACAAAGAAAAACAAACTGAAACCTGAATTTTAATTTGAGGGGTTTACAAGTAAATGCACCCTAGGGAGATCCTCCTGCAGAATGGAGGCAGAGCCAGATAAGGAAGATAGGAAAACCTACCATCAGTTTCCATAGATGCATAATCTCTTCACCCAAGATGCCCTGCTAATGAAGTTAATAGAAGCTTAAACTTTCACTCAATGCTACCTGCTCATCCCCTGTAACAATCATAAACTACATAAAAACAGGCAAGTGGAGAAAATACATCTATTTTATTTCCTAGTATACCAAAAGCTAGCATTTCACCATTGCTGCTACTTTTCTTTCTCTATTGATGTTCAACAAATTACAGCCAACAGAGTGGTGTAAGACCTCAGAAATATTAGTCCATCATTTCTTTCACAGTCTGGTACAGCATGACTTCCCAGGCTGCCCGAGATATGCCTTTCATTCTCATTTGGAGTCCCTGGGGCTCAAGATTACTCCCAAGCTCCTTTTCATTGTGAAAGATATCTGTTCCTTGTGGGCACAGGACAGAAATGTCTATTTCCGTGGTGGCTGCCAATCTTTGCCTGCTGTTGTTTCCTAGACTTGATTCCCCTTCCTACCCTCCAGGCAACCGGTGCAAGACTGCTTCTCTTACTTCTGCTGTTGTCTTCCACCACTGTGACAATACCAGAGAAAATCTGCTTCAAAGAAAGAAAGGTGTTGAAGAACTGGCCCAGTCTCAAGTTTCACAGTCTAGGGACTCACACAGAACCTGACAAATTATCTTTGCTCTCTGCCTACATACAGTATGTGACCAGTTCCTTAATCCACCTACTGAAAATGTGCAAAAGCATGTCACAGCACAGTTAAACAGAGACATTAGATATACCAACATGGGTGAATCCTAGTCTAAAAATATAAATTTAAGTTAGTCTAATATTGTGTATTATCAGTTAGATAAATCTAAGGTCAGTCTCTCTCTCTCTTTCTCTCTTGCAGCATTCAACAAACTTATTGAATTAGTTAAAATGACGTATTATATTTTCAGTGTTTCACTGTGGCTTTATAATTTAAGGACTAAACAATATCACTATTCTAAGGCATTCTAAATATAACACATTTTATATGTGTGTAAATAAATCCAAAACAATTATATATGTATATATAACAGTTCATAACACTGAAAAAGTCATCAGTAAATATTTATTATCTTCCCTTTTTCTTAATTAGAGATATTTTAATATATCAAAAACATAATTTCTCTCAGTTCACATTTTACCACATTTTCCTATAATTAAAATGATTTATTTTTCTTTATAGAAAACAACTTGTATCTTTTATTTTTTAAATCCCATGTATGCTTTCCAAACAAAGGCATCAAACTATAATAACCCATTTTCAAAGTGGGTAATTAACATTGTTCATGCTTTCAAAATGATTTTTGATATTCAGTAAATTTGCTAATCTAATTCATATCAAATTCAACATTTACTCACAAAATTGCCATACAGATTGTAGATCAAAGCCCTGGTTCATAGTTGTGGTGGAGTTAGTTAAAACAGCTATGTTAAAAAATGTAATAATATTTGAAATAAGTACTTTGTGGAAGAGGAATATATGGTTTTTATACCATTTATAATGGGGGGGCAAGATCAGCTTATTATGGGACACTCACTTGGAATATCTGTACTAAAACTATGTCAAAAATCTTGATGTTAGGAAGAAATTGTGTTTCTCTTCACATGTACAAATGAGGGATCTGCTAAGCAGTGGGGTAGATAATGACGACTTTGAAGGGAACATGCTCTTCTCAGTATAATGTGATGCTTCCGTTAGATTTATTTCCAAGCTTCATCATCACTCACGTTCTTCTTTTCCAGGATTCAGCCATTCCATTTTAAGACCCTATTCAGCCACAAATACTCCATTATGAAGCAGCCTATTGGCTAAAATTGGTATTTATACAGGCAATAAGCTTAGAAGCCTATTTTCTGAGCAATGATCAAATTTAGTCCCTCTGAATGATATCCTTTGACGGCTTTATTCTGCCTTTTATATGGATTATTTCTATTATGCATGATTACACTGGCAAGAAAATCAACCACAGTTTCAAGACTCTTAATAAATATACTTACCAATGAGAATGGTAGCCATGCTCTGGCTATTTGTATCTTTATGAGCCCTCAATCATAATCCTATTTGTCATCTCTCTATGTGAAACATCATTTGCTTGCACAAATCATCTAATAGGTCAAGAAACCATTACCTGATATTTAAAAAAGCCATGACCTAGTTTTAATAGTCCCTACTCAGTTTCATTAAATCAGTGTCTGGATATGGAGTGAATGGTGTTGAAAACTTGAAATTTAATGATACAAGTAGAATGCAACAATAAAATTTCCATGGAACATGCTCATGGCTTCACTACCTTCTTATACCAATCATAATATGGCATATATGACTTCACTGATACCGTTCTTAGTGTTTTCTACAGGATTCTGTCAAAATCAGAACAAAAAGAAAACAAATGTCACTTACAAAAAATGAACTGGCATTTAGCTATCCATGATTAACTTCATGAGCTGAGCTCTACAGTGTACCAGCGCATTTTGGGTGAAGAGATTATGTATCTATAGAAATGTATGGTAGGTTTCCCTATCTTCCGTATCCTGCTCTGCCTCTATGTTGCAGGAAAATCTCCCTAGGATGCATTTACTTGAAAACCCATGAGATAAATATTCTATCTTAGTAAACAACTACAGAGCATATACAGAGGTTCAAAAGATGCTATTATGAGCCATTCATGTGGTAGACATTTTCTAGCCACAACAATATTCTAAGAACTGTGTGAAACACTAGAGATAAAAATATAAGTAGTCATTTCACCATCACAATCATAGTAAAAATAGCAACTTGTGATATGTTGGACTCATAATTATCAAATATTTTTAGCACATCCTTTCCGTGCCCCACAAAAGGTCCTGAAAGATCTTTCAGGATTTAATTGCGATCTTCCAGTGATAGAGATGATTTCTAACTGCATCTGCATGCCTGAGCCTCAGTCTCGTCTTCTGAAAATGGGATAATGGCGCTGCCAAGCACATCTGTACATAAGCAAATACAGGAGGCACACAGTAGTTCCCAATCCATAAGAGATCTTATATTAGGATGTATTCTGCTGACAGATAAAGAAAATGAATTATGGAACCATGTTAAATGTGGACATCATTTGTTTTACTTAACATGCGTTATCATAACAAAAGTGCCTAAGCCCCAATCACTATTAGTTTTCCCGATAGAATAAAATAGAAGACTTACAAGCTATAACCAGTTTCTACTTTATATTTCCAAACTTTTATATAGTTAATATGAACTCTTCTACAACTGAAATGAAAATTTGCATCATAAACCTAATTTAGCAGGAGTGTGTGTTCTTAGTCTAAAAATAATTAAGTTACCTTAAAAGAATACCATGTTGCTTTATTAAATTTCTTTTCGTCAAATCTTCTACTCCATCATTTGTCTAAAAGTGTTGTTGTTGTTTGTTTGTTTGTTTGTTTTGGTTTCTGGAGACAGGATTTCTCTGTAGCTTTGGATCCCATTCCTGAACTTGCTTTGTTAGCCAGGCTGACCACGAACTCACAGAGATCCACCTGCCTCTGCCTCTGCCTCCTGAGTGCTGGTATTAAAGGCGTGCACCACAGAATGTGTTTTTTTATAAAGCATGTAAAATAGTATTTTCCATATTAGCAGGTGCAAGTTGGAATGAAACTGCATGCTTATTCAAAATGAAGGCACAAAATGAAATTTATTTTGAAAGTAAGTGTGTGTTCTTTATGACAACTCAGTTCCCATCAGGCAATGTAGAGATGGATGAACTTCTGTTATCATATGCCTGAAAAATCAGCATCTCATCAGTCACAGATATTCTAAGAATAACTGTAATAAACCAAAATGAAAACGTGTGGCCAACACCATCTTTAGCTCACTGCTGATGATCATATTGAGCCAAGATGAACTTATCTCCAAGATTTTTTCTTGGACAACATGTTGAACTACCCATGAAACAAAACATACCCAAACGTAACCAACTTCTATTATTCATTTCACTAGATAAGAGGATCCATTTTCTCAATCCATAGCACATCATAAGGCACTGATTCACTTTGAGGAATCCAAATAGACACTATATTATTGTTTAACTTGACAAATCTAGATCTAAGACAGTCAACCCTCCATATTTGAATTCTTTACATAATAAACTGATTTCCCAATATGACTGAGGTGACACATTCCAAGTATCTTTCACAATCAGGATGACCTTCCCCTCTGCTCTCTTTTATGTGTCTTATCAACCACAGTTCTTGGTCCATTCAGAACAAATTCAACTTTTCATCTATAGGACAGTGTCCTACATGTGTGAGGGATTTTTCTTCTTCTATCTAATGAAAAATTCATCTTTCCTCTTTTGATTTTTTTTCTAGCACTAACAAGAGTTAATAGGGAAGAAGAAGAAGAAGAACAAGAAGAAGAAGAACAAGAAGAAGAAGAACAAGAACAAGAAGAACAAGAACAAGAACAAGAAGAACAAGAAGAAGAACAAGAAGAACAAGAAGAAGAACAAGAACAAGAACAAGAACAAGAAGAAGAAGAAGAAGAAGAAGAAGAAGAAGAAGAAGAAGAAGAAGAAGAAGAAGAAGAAGAGGTTAGGAGGAGGTAGAGATGAAAACAAGAGGAAAGCAAGCAGGTTGGACCATGGTGGAGTTGGAGTGTCGAAAAGGCAGTGTCTATGACATCAATTCAATGTACAGTGACAATGGCAAAAGAAACTCAATGCCTGTGTCTTCTGTACAGGAATGGTTCCTGTATACAAGCTAAGAAGGTACCTTCTGTATGGTCTGCTCTACATTAAAACTAAATTTAAAAATATGATAGCTCTTTATTTTTAAGCAATTCAAATGAATATTTCCCTCCAGAGCTAGCAGGGTACTCCCTTTTAGAGCTTTCTTGTTTCCTTAAGCTGAATTCTTTCCAACAAGCCCTGTTTTGCTGTACTTCACATACACTAAGTAACTTCTTGCATCTACATAAAGAATACCCATGCTGGAATATGATCTTTATGTCATATCTGTCATCTAGACATAGTTATCCTCATTTTCAACATAGGTTGATAGAGGAGCTGAATAGTTTGTCTAAAGTAATAAAATCAGAAGGACATAGTGCATAGGCTTATATCTTTCTTGTTGCTGTTGTTCAGAGAGGGAATTGCTGGGTATATTAGACTGGCTTTAAAATCACAATCTTCTTGTCCCTTTTTCTCTCATCCTAGATTAGAAGGTGTAGAACATCACACCTGTCTCTTTTATCTTGGTTTTCTATATGGATGGATTTTAAATTATATTCCCACATCCTTATGAGATAAATAGTGTGATATTGTGCTATCTGCAAACAGAAAGCACTGATAGAAGAATGGCAATTAGCCTTTCATTTCATTTCATGTCTTTGTGTTTGGAGAAGACAATACTTCAGAAAACATGAAGGTTATTGTGTTATAGTCACTACACTGTGATATGGAGTATTTAGTATGTTTTTCCACATTGTAGAATGAATTTTCTAAAATGGTGTGAATGCAGTGGAGAAGCGTTCCACCATAAAAAGAATGAAATCTTGTCATTTTCAACAAAAAGGAGCAAATGTGGAAAATATCAGGTGGATGAAGTATTCCAGGAATGGAAAAACTACTGCATGGTCTCTCACACATGTAGAAGCTAGGGGGAAAAATGTGGAATTGAAAGTTAAAAAGTGGTTACCAGAGGCTATGCATGGTGTGGAAGAGAGAGAAGAGCAGGAAGGGTGATAGTGATGAGCACCAGGGGATCGTAATTAAACAAAAACAGAAAATTAAAGAAAATTCTTATAGGTAAACTATCTAGATGCTAGTGTTAAGACTGTAAATTAGAATAGCTATGTAACATGCCACTAAAAACGATTTCTAAATGTAATTAATAAGAAATAGGAAAGATCTAGGGGATGTTTGAACATATAGTGTCACCCATAGTTTTCTAGTGTTGGAACAGAGCAAGGTTGTTACAGGGTTTAAGAAACAGACATGATTTAATATTTAAATGCTAATATAACATTAAAATGAAAGAATTAACCTCTAACCCTTTTAGCAAGTAAGGCACTTATTCATAATAATGTCTAATATCGATCATCAGCCTTTAAAAGAGTCTAGAATATTTGGATAAAGTACAATAAATGCAAACAGAAATAATGAAATTGGCAAAATTCTTGATATAATAAGACTAAAATTATTTGCTAAATGGATACATAAATTAATGAACAAAATTGTCTCTCTCTATTGGAACAAAGTGTACTAAAGACTGACCCAATTGCGATCTTTAGAGATGGAAAGGGGTCATTTCCCACATCTGTGGGGATTTAAAAAGCACCGTTAATATGGGCCTTGTATTTAGATATTTAGAACAAAATGACACAATACTGAAATAAATGATCATGTAAGTGGTGGACAGATGTTCCTGAATGATGAAGAAAATAATAGGAAATGATTTGCTATGAATAATTTGAGCTTTGAGGTCAAAATGAATAGATCTAGATTATACATCTCGCTGTGAGCCACTACACCTCTGCATCTCTGGGTACAATGATTAAGTCTGATTTAGAATCATGCAACTGAAAAAAAGAAGAAAAAATAATTAGGAGGATATATTAGCAATGGCAGTTCTCAAATCTGCCCACTCTAAGATTGTATAAAGACATGGGTTCATAGTCTCTCTCTCTCTCTCTCTCTCTCTCTCTCTCTCTCTCTCTCTCTTTCTCTCTCTCTCTTGCCCTCCCTTCCTCTCCTTCCTTCTCCCTCCCCATCTCAGTCTCTAAAATATTTATATTGTTTACTTGATAAATAAAAAATAGGTAAAATTAAAAGCCCATGAAAAACACCATAAAAATGGAAAAATTTGACAAAGGAAGTCTGTACTATATATTGAGTTATATATCAAGTGTCTTGTTTGCATTTCTTCACCTCTCATCATTTGGAATATATCTTACTGTTCTGGAACCATCGTACTCAAGGATATCCTGGTACAGATCACCATTTGTCTTGGAAATAAATCTCTGTTTCATTAACGATCTCCCTAGAATTCCCAATGATACCTTTCTATGTTATACAAATGTTTAGGACCAAAACAGCATAGCAGTATCCATGATAATAGCATGTAAATACATTGTCCAGGCCTTCTACAAAGCAACTGTCAAGACTGAATCCAATGCACTAGAAAATTTTATGAGAATTCCCTGTGGAAGAAAACAGGAACAATACTGAAAAACAAAAGACCCATCAGATCCAAAGATTTCTGTGCCCAAATGAATGACAGAAAAGAAAAATGGAAATTTGAATGGAAGTATCAGTAGAGCACGTTCTTGGAACATGCAGCAAGATTCTTGAGGAGTCCATGACCCATAATGTCCTGAATGTAGAAGAATAAATATCAACCAGTCTCTTAACATGGTCTACCTTGGGGTCTCTGCCATGTTGAGTCACGGGACTTTACCCAGCAGCAAATTGCAGAGTCATGATGTGATACTAAACAGGTTCACTCTTCAGTGTATGATATGAAGCTCAATTGCATGACTGGGCAGAATAAGGGGGCACTGGCAGTGGTCCCAGGATTTATCCCTTCCGTTTGTAGTGCCTTTTGGAGAACCTATTCTCTTTGGATGGATATCTTTCTCAGGCTAGATATAGTAGGGAAGGGCCTTGAATCTTCCCCAAAGCAATGTGCCTTGCTCTTTCTGAGGCGTGGATAGAGGGTGGGATGGGGGTAAGTGGAGGGAATGGGAGGGGAGAGGAAACCTAGATTGGTATGTAAAATGAAAAAAATACAGTTTGTTTTCTTTTTAAAAAAATAATAAATGAGTAAATAAATAAATAATAAATGACCAGAAGCTCCAATCTCCACAGTTGCATATAACCTAACTTTGTGCTCAGTAGCATGAGCTGTGTTGGGTCTATAAGGGACTCATCAACATGGTCTACAGAAATAAGAGTCCCTGACACCAGGACTCTCTCTTCCAGTGCTGAGATAGGAGATGCAGACTGGTAAGGTTGTGCGCGCCTGGCAGTAAGGTCCCCGCTGGCCTCTTTGTTCCACATGACCCTGTACCCCCAACCCCCACCCCCGCAAGTTAGTCCTCTCCTCTGTGGGTCCTTAGAACACCAGGACTTGCTCTTCCTGTGCTGAGATCGGAGGTGCAGACTGGTAAGGTTGTGCGTGCCTGGTGGTAAGGTCCCCACGGGCCTCTTTGTTCCACATGACCCTACAACCCCCCCTGTAAGTTTGCCCATTCCTCTGTGGGTCCTTGAAACACAGGACTCTCTCTTCCTGTGCTGAGATAGGAGGTCCAGACAGATCAGAGGTCCAGACGGGACTTCCTCTTCCTGCACTGAGATCAGCTGTCCAGAGGGATGAGTGTGTTCAAGCCTTTCTGGGAGGGCCTCACCCCCTGAGACTCCCCTGACTGCAACCAAAAGAAGAGATGGGCAGGCACCAATCCAAGAATTCCTCCAACAACCTGAAAAGCAACATGATAACACCAGAAACCAATGAGTATGCAACAGGAAAACCTGAGCAACCTAACACAGAAGAAGTAGAAGAAATCGACTTTAAACGTAACATTATGAAAGTGATAGAGACCTTTAAAGAAGAGGTGAAAAACTCCTTTGAAGAAAGGGATGAGAAAACTAACAAAAAGTTAGAAGAAATTAATAAATTCCTCAAAGATACCCTAGAAAACAAAGAAAAAGCAATCAAACAGGTAATGGAAACAGTTCAAGACTTAAAAACTGAAATAGAGGCAATGAAGAAAACACAAACCGAGGGAAGGCAGGAGATGGAAAAACTGGGTAAATGAACAGGAACTGCAGAGACAAGTATAACCAACAGAATACAAGAGATAGAAGAAAGAATCTCAGACGCTGAAGATACGACAGAGAAAATAAACTCATTGATCAAAGAAAACAACAAATCCAACAAATTCTTAACACAAAACACCCAGGAAATCTGGGACACTATAAAAAGACCAAACCTAAGAATAATAGGGGTAGAAGAAGGAGAAGAAACACAGCTCAAAGGCCCAGAAAATATATTCAACAAAATTATAGAAGAAAACTTTCCCAACCTAAAGATGGATATGGCTATGAAGGTTCAAGAAGCATACAGAACACTGAATAGACTGGATCAAAAAAGACATCCCCTCACCATATAATAATCAAAACATAAAACATACAGAATAAAGAAAGAATATTAAGAGCTGCAAAGGAAAAAGGCCAAGTAATGTATAACGGTAAACCTACCAGAATTACACCTGACTTCTCTATGGAAACCATGAAAGCCAGAAGGTCCTGGATAGATGTGCAGCAGACACTAAGAGACCATGGATGCAAGCCCAGACTACTATACCCAGCAAAGCTTTCATTCACCATCGATGGAGAAAACAAGATATTTCAGGATAAAAACCAATTTAAGCAATATATAGCCACAAACCCAGCCTTGCAGAAAGTATTAGAAGGAAAACCACAACTAAAGGAAGCAAACAACACCCATAATAACACAGACATCTAACAGCCCTGAACTGGCACAACGCAAAGAAGGGAAACACACAAAATCTACAACCCTAAAAAAATAACAGCAGTTAATAACCTCTGGTCATTAATATCACTTAATATCAATGGACTCAATTCACCTATAAAAAGTCACAGGTTAAGAGAATGGATATGAAAATAGGATCCAACATTCTGTTCTTTACAAGAAACACACTTCAACCACAAAGACAGACATTATCTCAGAGTAGAGGGTTGGGAAAAGGTTCTTCAACCAAACGGCCATAAGAAACAAGCAGGTTTGGCTATACTAATATTGAACAAAATTGACTTCAAACTAAAATCAATCAGAAGAGTTGTAGATGGACATTTTATACTCTTAAACAGAATAATCCATCATGAAGTCTCAATCCTGAATATATATGCTCCTAATATAAAAGCATCCACATATGTAAAGGAAACATTACTAGAACTCAAAGCTCACATCAAACCCCACACACTAATAGTAGGAGATTTCAACAGTCCTCTCTCACCAATGGACAGATCAACCAGACAGGAACTTAACAGAGAAATAAGAGAACTAACAGATGTAATAAATCAAATGGACTTAATAGACATCTATAGAACATTCCACCCAAACAGGAAAGAATATAACTTCTACTCAGCATCTCATGGAACCATCTCGAAAATTGATCACATACTCGGTAACAAAGCAAATATCCACAGATACAAACAAATTGGAGTAACCACCTGCATCCTATCGGATCATGATGGAGTAAAGATAGAATTTAACTACAATTCCACCCGCAGAAAGCCCACAAACTCATGGAAACTGAACAGTCAACTACTGAACCTCTCCTGGGTCAAGGAAGAAATAAAGAAAGAAAGAAAAGTCTTCCTTGAATTCAACGAAAATAAAGACACAACATACCCCAACCTATGGGACACTATGAAAGCAATGCTAAGAGGAAAGTTCATAGTACTTAGTGCCCACATAAAGAAAACGAAGAAAGCACACATTAGAGACTTAACAGCACACCTAAAAGCTCTAGAAAAAAAAGAAGCAGACTCACCCAGGAGGAGTAGAAGACTGGAAATAATCAAACTGAGGGCTGAAATCAACAAAATAGAGGCACAGAAAACAAAGAATCAATGAAACAAAGAGCTGGTTCCTTGAGAAAACCAACAAGATCTACAAACCCCTATCCAAACTAATCAAAAGGCAGAGAGAGAACACTCATATTAACAATATTCAGAATGAAAAGGGGGACATAACAACAGACACTGAAGAAATTCAGAGAATCATTAGGTCTTACTACAAAAGACTGTATGCCACAAAATTGGAAAATGTAAAAGAAATGGACAGTTTTTTAGATAAATACCATATACCAAATTTAAATCAAGAGAAGGTGAACAATTTAAATAGACCTATAAGTCGCTAGGAAATAGAAGCTGTCATAAAAAACCTACCAACCAAAAAAAGCCCAGGACCAGATGGTTTTAATGCAGAATTCTACCAGAACTTCCAAGAAGAGCTAATACCTATACCCCTTAAGGTGTTTCACATAATAGAAACAGAAGGGTCATTGCCAAACTCTTTTTATGAAGCTACAGTTACCCTGATACCAAAACCACACAAAGACACAACCATGAAAGAGAATTGCAGACCAATCTTACTCATGAACATCAATGCAAGAATTCTCAATAAAATACTGGCAAACAGAATCCAAGAACACATCAAAAAGATCATCCATTATGATCAAGTAGGCTTCATCCCAGAGATGCAAGGCTGGTTCAACATATGGAAATCTATCAATGCAATCCATCATATAAATAAACTGAAAGAAAAAAACATATGATGATTTAATTAGATGCTGAAAAAGCATTTGACAAAATTCAACACCCCTTTATGATAAAGGTCTTGGAAAGATTAGGGATGCAAGTTTCATATCTAAATATAATAAAAGCAATATACAGCAAGCTGACAGCTATCATCAAATTAAATGGAAAGAAACTCAAAGCAATTCCACTAAAATCAGGAACAAGACAGGGCTGTCCACTCTCGCCATATCTCTTTAATATAGTGCTTGAAATTCTAGCAATAGCTATAAGACAGAATAAGGAGATCATGGGGATTCTAATTGGAAAGGAAGAAGTCAAACTTTCATTATTTGCAGATGATATGATAGTGTACATAAGTGACCCCAAAAATTCTACCAAAGAACTTCTACAGCAGATAATTACCTTCAGTGAAGAGGCAGGATACAAGATCAACTCAAAAAAATCAGTAGCCCTCCTATACACAAAGGATAAAGAAACAGAGAGGGAAATCAGAGAAACATCACCATTCACAATAGCCACAAATAGCATAAAGTATCTTGGGGAATACTAACCAAGGAAGTGAAAGATCTATTTGACAAGAACTTTAAGACCTTGAAGAAAGAAATTGAAGAGGATACCAGAAAATGGAAGGATCTCCCATGCTCCTGGATTGGTAGGATCAATATAGTAAAAATGGCAATTCTACCAAAGGCAATCTATAGATTCAATGCAATCCCCATCAAAATCCCAACAAAATTCTTCACA